>JANSTU010042989.1:0-10752 GCA_027564075.1 Bolitophila hybrida | reverse complement strand
GGGCTCTTTTGTTACTTCCGTTTGTGTTTTTATATATATACATTATTAACACCCCTTTTTTTAAAACGTTAATAACATGTTATATCATATTATTAGTATACAATTATTGTTATACGAGAAATAACAATATATCCATGTCAATTTAAGCAAGAACCCTAAAACTTTTTTGAGCTTTAGTTTGTTTTTATTTTTATTAAAAAAAATGTTTAACAACTAACAAACTAACCGACCAATAAGTTAAATCTTTAAATAAAAAAATGCCGTTCCAGAATTATCGATAATTATTATTAGCTTGCATTTTAACCATAACAAAATGCTCACCATAAATATGATGAACCACATATTCTTAAATAGAGTCGAAAACTAGACTGTTGAAACTGATTTAAAAAAGTAAGTAAAAGTTGCAAATTATTAGGATGAGAAGGTTGATTGCGGTAAAATCGTTATGATGGTCATAAATAAAGTTGTAGTTGGAGTGCTTGGAAATTTCACTTAGGATTGGTAATAGTTTGAAGTAAACAAAGAGACATAGAAACTGTATCCATATGAAAAACAACTTTTAAACGACTACTTCGGAAAACTATAACTATATGCTTAGAACGTACTCTAACTTTTAAAATAAAAATGGTATGGTGTGGTAATTTAAACTAAAACCACTCTTCAGATTGCACAGAGTATATATAACATATACGTTACAAACTCAGAACTTGTAAAGTGACAGACATTTTTTAAACGCATATAGATTCGAAATCATAAGAGTTAAAAATATCATTTAAAATCAATTACTGGTTAACTACTGTGAATTCCTTCCTTATAAACGAAATTTTGAATAGGAAACAAACCTTGCGAATATAGGGAAATAAAAAACTGCTTTGGTGCAGAAAAAAATATTATATTGGTACACAAACATTGATGTATTTTCAAGAACACGTTTTTTTTTTTATTTTTGGTCTTTTGAGTTTGCTTCGCGGCAGACAAAACTGTTTCTCGAATATATCACTTTTAATCAGTAGGTTCCTCTTGCAATTAATAGCCTTTTTTAGAAATAGGTTATTGATTTTGAAAACTTTCTAAAGTTGCTGTCATTTATTTTAATGTGGGTTTGTTGGAAATATCTTAGAGAGTTACAAAACAAGAAAGAAAAATGCTGTTATAAAAATGCCAAAAAAGTAAACATAACCTTCGACAGATGGTAAGGTAAGCGTTTTTTTTATTTATCAAGTTACTCGGCCTATTATCTTTCTAAAATGATCTAAACGTAGTTCAGAAATCTAAAACTTATAACCTGAACTGAAATGTATTTTTTTTTTGTTAAATAACTTGGTGTTTTAGGACTTTGTTTGATCCAAACAACAAAACATAATCAAAAAAAAACAAATAAAAACATTGTTTTTACATTTAAGTCATTTGGTTATAAGTTTGAAACGGGTGGACATCTGGACTTTAGGTTATTTTTTTCATGCTTTGTAACTTGGCAAGTTCACCATCTTTAGCAATTTAAATTATTGATTTTTAAGGATTTTAAAGAAGACCTTTCCAACAATCGATGATTTTCGATCTTTGGCACTAACCAAACAATTTTAACTCTGACCGCGGCAGATTACAGCTCTGATTTCAGTATCACGGATTACTGATTTACCTATGGCATCGCGGATAATTCTGGTTGCCGGCCCGTAGTTTAATGCTCTGCTTTTTGGCATCGCGGCCTCAACACCAGAACTACACAAAACAAATAATCAAATTCAATAAAATTGAAAACAAATAATGTTTAGGGTAAGAAAATATCAAAATTATATCGAGGTGGATTTCGGAATTTTTTGTTCGACAAAATAAAAAAAAGCAAATATGTTCCGAGGAAATTTCCGTCACAAAATTCGGTAGAAAAAAAAAACACCGGTGAGCTCAACCTGCGGCCTTGCGCACAATACTGTATATTATTTCTATTTGTGTATTAGCAAATCGACACGATGCCGACGTGTCGGTCGAAGTGCGCCGATTAAAATCCGGCAACAACACGCATTTTAATCACAAAAGTTAAACAGCAAATCATAGCATAAACATTGCACAAAAAAATCATCTTGAATATTAGAAAAAGAGTAGCAATATATTATATAATATGGCGTGACCAATAATAAATTACACTCGTAAAATATGTTCAGAGTCTAAATACACTATATTGATAAGAGATATTCCACCAGAGCTTACAAATTCTATTTTTGTTTAAGAATTTCTCAATGAGTTTGTATAAGCAAATGTTAGCATATTTTTAATACTGATGGTAATACTTTATACTCTATAATCTATATACTCGTAATATAGTCTAGTTTATACTATATGTAAAGTGTTGATAAGAACTTGTATATATATATATAAAAATATGTACAATTGTAGCAATTCTAAATTGGTTCGTGTGTGTGCGTAATATTTTTGTGTGTTTGTTATTCATGTTGCCCAGTATAATTCGTATTAACAATCTCGATAATAATACATATTAAATGTATATATATGATTGAAAATTGCTAAAATCAAGAAGGCCAAGAAATAGATTTAAGGTTTAATTTTAGCAAGTTTATGATGTGTATTGTATTATCCCTAAAATAAACTGACTAACTTTCTAAATTTAAACCATTAGAAATCAAATCATCACTCATTGACCACATTATCAGAAGACAGATTAAAATAAATGTACGATTTCACTAATGTCAAAATGTGTTTATTTTTATCTACATATGTTTGTGTTTTTGTATACCTTGTATCGCTCAAAGCCGCGCAGCTGGGCTTCATTCAAGTACTTCTGGTTCAGCATGTTGTGGCGGCTCTCTTTGGTCTTTGCAGAAAATAATAATATTGTTAGAATTTTAAACACACCACCACGACTCTCTTGCTATAGTTTGCACCGCCGTTTCTATATATTGCTTTCTTGCTTTTACACACTATTCGCTAAACACATTTACAAGAGTTATTTATAGATTAAAATCACACACATATACAGTGGATTTGCGCACGTATAAACGCATAAACATCGCAGTCTGTTGAGCAAATAAAATTGGATCACTTAAAATTATATCAATTGCTCGTTTCCGACTAATTTCTTCTGGACACTTTAATGGATTTTATTCCTGAATCGATAGCGTACATTTTGGCAGAGGTTTGGAAAAAAATATATGTCGTCGACGGTTGCTTGTTTCGTTGCGCGCGTGGTTACGCTCTCTCGCAAAACCTTGTACGCACTTACACACACACAAACACACACACACGGTTAGATAGAAAAAGATACAATTCCACAAGTAGTTTTATATGTTGATCGATCACCGGTTTAGATAATCAATTATTATTTGTTAGCCGGCGAATAAGTAAATTGCGCAATATGTTTATACCACTAAATAATTACTATTGATTCACTTTGAATAACATTAACTAAATTAACGGTTTAGTTGAACGAATTAGTAATATATATCGCGGTCGAACAACAGCGACGACGATCGTGATGACGGCACAATGGCATCGACGGACAGCGACGGCGACTGGTTTGGCAGTGGTGACTATAAATGTGCGATGAGAGAATAAAAATGTGGCTTAACCTCTCAAAAAAAAATTAAACATGCGGTCGCGATTATCAGCTCGCATTTATTCATATAAGGATTGAGTGCCACTCGTGACTTTCAGTTTTTATATAATCGTGAAGATCGTACCGCTGTCACCGCTGCTTTTATTTTTCTGTAAATTCGATTAATAAAAAATGTTTATTTAAATATGGGAATCCTATAAAAACATTGATACATGTAAAGCATTAGGCAGATCAGTAACATTGCAAGAATGAGACAATATAAAAATATATTTATGACATTATATATGCATTTTGTAAATTACAAATATTGCAATTTAAATTTAAAAATTTAAAAAAAAATAGTAATTTTCGTTTAAAATAGGTTAGAGCGCGATTCGCTAAACAATCGGAGTTCCGATACTAAAACATTTGTTCCGATGTCGATCGGAAGAGAACTTTAAAAGTTCCAATATTACTCCAAATCGATCCACTAAGCATTTTTGTTCCAATTTGATCTGTCAAAGTTTCGATATCGATTGTTATTGTTCCGTCTCCTAATTTTGCTCACGGTATAAGAACTGACTAGGGGTGAGCTTTGATACTCACACTCAGCTTAAAAATTAAACTGTATACAAAATAATAATTATATTTCAAATCAAAATTTAATTTTGCGAACAATGCGACGGAAATACCACTCTAAAATCTGTAGAGATGCACTAACGTTAAATGATCCTTTCAGATTTTGACACTAAAACACACGATTTGTAGTCTTGGCTTTTTACGATGTTCAACAATAATATATCATTTTTAATGCATTCGTTAATTCTCTATGATTCTTGTCAATTGGGCACTCAAAACACTTTTGGGTGTATTTCGGGTTTACTGAAGGTCGTTCGATTGTAATACATACCTTTAACATATTTTTAAATCTAATGATGCAGATATTTATAAACATAATTTGACAACATTATCCTAAAGTTTCGTAGAATAAAAATATTACTGTTAATCCGTGAGCATTTAAAATGCCGAGAATAAACAGAAACCGTGTATTTACTACTTTAATTTTCACTTCTGCTTTACGTGTGCTATCCGCGTTGGTCTTGAGTTAATTACAGTTAATTGTCAAATTCACAACAAGATATAATGCAAATTATCATTACACATCAAACATTGAAACAAAATGGTTTGAGCCAGGTGCATTAACGAGGACGCTCGTAAAATTATTTTAAATTTAAACTCAAGGGGTAAATCTACTCGACATATAAACCAGGATGTGAATTTGTCACATTAAACAAACCGGAAATAGAATAGTAAAGGTTGAAGTCTCTAGAATAAGAAGCAACTAGCGATTTGAGCATAGAACGATTTCAGTCCAATAGGTGGCGCTTACAACATGACAATACAAAATCCACCTATTGGAATGAAATCGTTGTATGCTCAAATCAATAGTTGTTTCTTATTCTAGATACTTCAACCTCGATCAGTGGAAGTGCTCTTTCTAAAGAAATATTACTTCTGAATCATTATCTATTATAGAGCTTCTTATAAGGCGGGGATACATTTTGGACAATATTCTTTAGAATGGCAAAATAAGGTATATGGCACAGTAAATTGGAAAGTGATTTAAATTCATTTTATGGGTAATGTTTGGCCCTATCTCTCAACACAAGTAAGTTATGAGTAAAGTTGTTACTTTCGAACAAAGCAATCTTTTGGCCGTTCGTTTTTCACGTTTAGTTTTTTTAGCTCTAAATAAATGTTTTGATAATATAGGAACACACAAAAAAAACTTAATGTCGATGCCAATCGCTTTTTGGAACTAATGCCCTTGTTCTGGGAAAACATTTTTCTGACATTATAAAATTATTTATTCTGACATTATAAAATTATTTTACGTATTTCGTATTGTGGCGAACAATTTTATTAAACATTGTATGTTATAATAAAATTTTATTATTATACTCGTAAATACATGCAATATTTTAGAAAAATGGACATATTTGATGAAGTTTATGACTGATTTGATGAAGTTTATGACTGATGAAGTTTATGCTGAAGTGAACGAAGAAAGGACCAGGATCAGACAGTAAATAACATAGATCTTATTATTAATTACACTGATTGTATGTATTAACTCGCTCGTAAAAAGGCTGCTGCGCAGATTCAGGTAGGTCCCATTATAATTTCCTTTTGAAACATTTCGTACCCGCACACACAACCAAACAAAACTCAAAACTGCGGTGGAAATTCGCACTTTTGGGAATTTTCCGATTAGGATAACCTCTTCCATAGAATTGATTCCCGAAAAACGCGACCCTCTAGCTTCACCGGAAGGGGTCGAACAATAGCGTTACTCAATCAGTCAGTATATTATATAGATTAACACTTATTTAAGGTTACATTCATCACATATAACAAAAGAATAAGAGATGACAGTAATCGTTTGAATTGGCAGATAAATATTTTCATAGAAAAGCATTAAGATCACGCTCTTCTTGAAGAAGGCGCTCTTTAATTTTGCTGACCTTGGACATGTAGTGTTTTTGTCATGATCTGAAAAGAGTTATTTATTTGTCTAGTTGGTATAATATTATGTATTATATAAATAATAAAATATGTTATATATGCATATATTTTTTCCATGGTCCGAATAGCTCCGACTTCATCGTTTAAAGTTTCAGTAACTTTTTTCCAATATTGGTACATACATTGTGAGTCTGTGTGACATTATAAAATTGTGTTTGTCAGAATACCAATTTTGCACTCTTTAAATTTCTTTCGAAAATATGCGCATTTGCCCTGCAAAGTTATAGTTAAATTAAGACTCCTAACCATCGGGGATATGTTGTTAGTATTAGAGCACAGTAGCTCCAATAGGAGTAACACAGTACAAACAGCACATAAGCATGACCAGACCAGTCGTGTGAACCCGTAATGGTCAATGTAGCGTACACTACGTTTTGAGTGAAGGGTTTATTTTCAACTCGTGAGTATACAAACTACTCGGATGAGATGTAATTTGTAACTCTTTATTCATTCTTTAAACCTACCCTTATATACGCTACGCAGAACGTATACCCTTTATCTTCTACATGTATATATGTGAGTACGTGCCATAAACATATGTATGTATCTATAATCTATAAACTTATATTAGACCTTTATGATCATTACAGGATATAACATATCTCTGTCTGTTTGTCTATGAATGTGTAATTCTATTCAATAGCAGATTGAACATTCTCCCCGGTCGATTGTAGATTGAACAGATGTTGTCAAAAAACGAAAAATTCGATTTAAAGGGTGGTGACTATATTATATTTTTTTAAACCCTATTACCCCTCCCCTCTTTACACACAAATACAAATACAAAAATGACCGTTTTGCCCCTATCTCCCTTAAGGGTTATCCGTTTTTATTCATTGGAATTTTAAATACCTTTCAGATGATATCTTACATTCCTGGGTAACTGGGTAACCAGCTCAAAAAATGCTTAAACCCTTTTTTTAAAACTAAACTAAGGGTTTCATTAGCGTCGTCTAATTTTTGTGGTTTTGGAATCGAAAAATGAAGGGGCTGAAGTACCAAAGTTTATTCAAACCGAAACACTTGATCCTAAGTCAAAATCTGGTCGTTTTCCTGTGGTTGACGGTTGACGGTTGACCACGAGATACGCGAGTTAAGCGAAGTTTATTTGGTTTAAACCGACGGACACCAGTCAATGAATTGTATGTGATTGTCAAATACAGGCAGAGAATAAACCACTGCTAACGGCAAGGAAGCGGAAATGGTGATTGAAATGGGCACTTGTACTGGGTTCATGGGGTCTAAACTTGGAGCGATGAATCGAAGTTTATGTGTTTTTTTAGGATATATCGAACTCGGTAATTCGCTCGAGAGATGAAGAATTTATAAAATATTGCCTTAAACATACTGCGACCGTTATAGTTTGGGGACATGCATGATTGGAAATGGTGTTGACAATTTGCACATTTAATTTTGGTTCAGCCAATGCTCAAAAAACAAACAAATTTTATACACGTTATACTGCGAAAACCACAAAGGTCTGGCTAGCCAATATATCTAATAATGTTATGGAATGATCGGCTAGCAGCCCAGACCTCATAAAATTTCTCTGTGGTATAATGAAGAAAATGCTTCGAAATTATTGAAAACTTTGATGCAGATATTTGTAGGAATTAAGTTAAAAGTATTCCTGACAGAATTCAGGATATGTAACCAAATATATTATATTCAATTACCATTTTGTTCATCCTATTTAAAAAGGAAAAATCATCCACTTTTTTGTTATTTCTAAGGGCGTTTATTTTTGTTCTATTTCAAATATAATAATATAATATAAAATATATATACACGCACAAACTTAACTTTATACTAAAAATATATATATATTAAAAGATTATTTCAAATTATACAAAATAATACAACATTTCTTTGAAATTATGGAACTTAAACTTACCAAAGAAGAAACAGAATTTTCCTAACATTTTTATACAAATTCAAAAGGATGATCTGTACTTCAAAACTTCAATCAACCCAATTTGAATAAAATATACAAACCACTTGACGAACATATTGTATACTAAGCAAACATACACGACGTACACACATAACCGCTGGCTCACCTGTATACATTTAACAAAAAAAAAAAAAGACGTAACATCCGGCGAAAAGTTTGTCCCACAAAACGCAATGTAATTAGGGTCGGATGAATGTGTATACATTCAAGCAACAGCAAGAAAAACTTCGCGAAACGTAAATGAACAAATTGTTTTGGAATCGGGAACGGGCATATAAAAAACCGCAGTACAAAGACGGCCGCCCGCGCATCCACGTAGGCACATACCATAACCCGGAGCAAACGAAAACTTCGAAAATAAAACTTTTCTCGTGTAATTCAATAGCAACCAAGTGATATTTAAAAATAAAAGAATTTTTTTGAATTTTAACTCAGAAAAATAACAATAAATAATGTTTTCATAATTGTGTTGTAAGGAATTTGAGAATAAGATAAGATATATATTGTTAAGTGAATATACATTTACAAGGAATAAAATAATAAGTGCATTAATTGATAACACAGGTTTCAAAACAATTGACAATCAATCTATCAAAACTGCGTCTTTTTTAGATTATCATTTTAAATATCACAATCACGGAAGAAAATAATTTAAATATAGAAAGTAACACAATTTACCTGAATTATCTAAATATTTTACAAGAAATTGCTGATAAAGGCGTTTTGAACGGACGATACGGCTTAGTTAAAGGATAGACCGCATCTTTTATAATCGTCCCATATTATGATATATAATATGATCGTTCGCAAGCCAAGAAGCAGTTATAATAAACCAAGATTATGTGCTCTAACGCACTCACAACACATTCCGATGAAGTCCCTTCATTATCTCATAATGTTAAACATTACACAATCTACTATAAACAAACACTTTGTATGTATATAATATTTATGTATTATTATACTTGTATCTATTAAGTGCATTGTTAATGAAAGGATAATATTGCTGACGGCACTTAAATGAAATCAAGACACGATGCAAACACCTATATCCAGATATATCTAGACGTTCCATACATTTGAATTTAGGCTCACAGGTGTACAAAATCCACAGAAATTACATACAATTGCATTCTATGTGATTTAACAAACCGTACTCATACCGATATACATATAGTATTATATATTGTTAATAAATCGTGCAGCCAAGTCGACAAGACAATTATATGTAAGTAGCCTTTAGCTATGTCCTATGTTATAATTTCAACAATTACTGGATGTTATTGTTTTCTTAATTAATATCAAAACACATTAAAACGTTAAAACACATTATATATATATATAACATTTCTACGATGGCTAGGATTCATGAATTATAATCCCGTTTTTTAGAGGTGATGGGTGCTACTAACCATTTTTAATGTATAATTGGATTTTACACCCATGAACCTTTTTTTTTATTCGTGGTTTATTTTTTATAAATATTTATTAAAAACCTAGAATTATCTCGAAAAATAAAACAGATGATAATAATAAAAATTTAATACTTTTAAGGGAGTACATTTACTTGTGTTAGAAACAGAGAAATATTTGCTAAATTATAAATATGTGCTCCGGGTTGCTGCTTCATAGCCCGGAAGCCCTGCACTCGATCCCAGATACAGGCATGATTTTTTTCATCATGAAATGTTCATGTATTTTTACGAACTCGCCATAATCTATAGAAAGTACCTAGTTTGAACGTAATTGCGACAGAATTAAATCTTTTAATACCCGACCATATAATTAACCCTTTGTATAAAATATGAGAAAAGCTTTTAGAGTCAGACTCGGTACCGTAATGCTTAAATACCACTTCTGGTGACGTTTATATACCACCACCACATAGCGATCAAACTCACCTAAAAACGAATGGCTTGATATTTTTCAAATTTTATAAATGTTTAATCAAAAAGTAGTCCTATTCCGCGTCGATACAACGTTGACAGCGATTCAAAAGTGATTGGAATGAGTTTTCAAGGTCATTCACCGGAATAGCCTTTAGAGTTCGCGTCAATCCATCCTTTCAGATGTATTTTCTTCTTTCAAATAGTGTTGTACAAATCGGGCGCACACCTTTCTCATGTTCAAATCCTTGGTGAGAATGGATTGAATAGTCTCGCATTCCCAAGGCCTCTGCTATCATTCTGGTGGACGCATTTCGATCGTCTCCAATGAATTGACTTTTTGGATTGTTTCAGGTGTTTGTATCGAAGTATCTTAAAACCAATTGGCTACGCATTAAAGAGTTGACAATTTCATTATTTAAACCATTTATTTTTTATACTTTTTTAATTTAAATTAGAAAAAACTATTATATAAAAATAATATATATCTGTATCTATATATATCTGTGTCTTCACTATGCGGTAAAATTAAAAATAAAATAAGTAATGTTGGTTGAACACCATTTTTTAAATTAAACGCTTCGGCAAACTGGTAAATTATAAAAACAAATCTAAGACCATTCAGTGTTCTAAAATTATATTTGTAATAAATAAATAAAACAAATTCTAGTGGTAGTTATCTCGTGCTTGTTTTTTTGGAATACTTTAAACTGTGAAATCCGTTTTGCACTTTTTGAAAACAATACAGAGGTACATGCAGGCAGCTTCCATATTCTTTT
>JANSTU010042978.1:0-10753 GCA_027564075.1 Bolitophila hybrida | reverse complement strand
CATTTAAAAATATTAAAATAGATTTTATAGTGTGTGGAAGAAAGACACATCATAATATTTTATTTTATTTCAAATATGTGTTATGGTTTTTGAAATATTGTTATTTTAAAGAAAATTTTTTGCTTGTCCCATGACTTTTGTTACTCAATGTATATATAAAAAATTGAATGACAATTTTGACTCTGACATGTTAGTACAATTTTGTTCATATTGTTTTTTTAATAGCAAAAACTAGAAGCTAATTTTTGAATATGTTATTAAAAAAATATTTTCAATTTTGAAAGTGTATTCGGTTTTTATATAAAATCATGTTTATTTAATTTTATTTAAAATTTACCGAAAATGATTTATGAGCGCTTTTTTGGCCAAATACTTCAATGTGCGGCGTACGCTTCGTATAGTAGAGGTCGTTTATGGATTTAATGTTTGTGTTATTTGTATAGTTTTGTGTGTTTATTGGTGTTTTTGTATGTGTTTTTTTTAAATCCACTAAATTGAAAAATAAAAAAAAGTTGTTGAGGTTTTAAAGTGCAGACCTCTACTATACAAAGCAGACGCCTTAAGTGCCCCTATGCGGATCATATTTAGTGTTTGTAAACTGGAAAAATGGGCTGATGAAGATGAAAAATGGGCTGATGATCAAACCAATTATGAAAATTTGGCTGAATTACCACATCAAAGACACGAACTCTTGACGAACGACCCAATTCTTTAAAGAGAATGCAAATGGCCTATTTTTTGTTGATTTAATGACTTGGGACGAACGACTAGGGACCTTTTCAGCGCGTCATGGCGGATACCATATTCTTTATAGCTACCAAGATATAATCTATTTACTATAAAAAAATCTAAGCCGGGCCGGTAGCCGCCGCGGCTGCGGCCGTCAATCGGCTTTAGCCGATAGTCGCCGGCCGTCGGTGAAGTGTATAATAAGAAAACATTTGGCATCCTCTTTGCTTCCATGCACAATCTTTTGAAGCACCTACCTCAAGCGCAAAAACACACATTTTAATTGATTGATGGGAAGTGCAATCGTTTTTTAGTAGGCATTTACAGAAAGTCAAATATGTTGTTTATTCAAAATCATATCTAAGTTTTAGGCATTACAGGGATTTTTTTGGCTTAGGAGTGAGTTGCTAGCTGCTAATGAATCCAGATTGGCTCACTGAAAGGATGGAAGAAACAGGTACTTTATTACTTTTAAACTGTCACCACGTGTATGTCGAAATACTTTAAAATTGTATGTCCGTTTGCGCCAACGCCAAACCTTTATCTCTTATTTTTACCATCATATTTTTAACCATTTGCCTCCTCATGCTAACTAAATATATATAAAATCCTACTTTCTCACACCTCACTCTTTCAAGGAATGTCAGATTTTTTTCCTTTTTTTTAATTATAGGTATTTTTTTTTTCATTACCACATTATCCCAAAAAACGAAATTTATCCTCCTTTAAGTAGGGTCATTTCCCAGAAATCCCATAGTGGTTTTTAGAGTCGGGAGAACATCCGCTTCGGGATAGGGGATGCTAAAGTGTAATTTAGCCGATCATTTAGTACGATAAAATTTAAACTCGGAAAATGTAATGTCTGTATGTTTAGTTTGCGATGCAAACTTTTATGTTTGAATCATTGATATCATTAATCCTAGGCTTCGGGTTTTTAGTAAATGTTTGTTTTAGGTGCGCATATAGTAAAACGTCCATAAATGAGATGTGATTTAAAAAAATCTAAAATTACATATGCTTTAGGGGTACCCATAAAAAGCCTTGCCAAATTTAAAACTCATACTTTAAATTTAAATGTACTATACTCCTATATTGTAAATGCATCAAACAGTCATCATACACAAAAGAACTTATCACTGAACTCACTACATGTGGCCGCATTAACTTGATAGCATATAAATCCAGTTAGCCGCATGAGGCATGAGCTCAAGTCAACGGCCATAAATCACATTAGCGCACGGTTGCGTCATGCACTCCATAATGTACCGTATAAGGCGACACGTCAATTTATAGTGTAAATAGGTAACAACTGCGCATGCGCGTGTAACTATCAAATAAATAAAATAAAAACCAACAACTGACACAAAAAATAAATGGCGCACGCATTCAATAAAAAGTATAAGTACAAACATGAGTGCACTCCTGATTCAGGCAGGCGCCATACGTTTTAAGTCGTGCCCGTAAACATGTTCACTCGCGCTCGCTTTTTTTGTACTGATATTACACTTATTTCTAAACGATAGTGTTTGCTATACACCAGTTTGCTTTAGTGTGTAAGCGGAATAATTGTATTTACTATATATAATTTATATGTATATAGAATCGAACGCCATTGCAAGTGACTTAGAAAACGATAACGTCTCCAGGAATTTGTATGCGCGTAAGTGCATTCCACTAATTGCTCCACGAAGTCCGCACATTTGATGATTTATATATAAGGAACACGAGTTTTTCACTTCGCCTTGTATTTATCACGTGCGTTTTCTCGTTTTTGCAGTTTTTTAAATGAATTACGTATAGACTTTCTTGTGACTAGCAATTTATGTGCTATGTGCAGCTTTGATAATAATTATATATACAGAATAAAATAACGTAATATTAATTGCAATTATATAAAAAGTAAACGTTTTTATATTTAATAAATAAATATTTTGATACAGGTTTATTTATATGTATAACTAGAAGCATGACTTATTCATTATTCAGCCACCGTTTTATATACTTACCCAAACCATTAATAGTATCGAAATACTGTTGAAATGGAGCAGGTCTCGTATAAAAACGTCTATCAATATATTGCTGCCTGTACAGTGTGCATACTACATGACTCTCTTCAGAACTAGTCTCATCTGGATCCTTAAATCTGACCGGTTTCATTGACTATAACGGGTTCACGCGACTGGTAAAATGCTAATATGGTATCATGAATCTTGTATCATCAATGCGATCATACTGCCCGCACTTAATATTCTATATAGCGTAGGTGTGTATATGTAATTTGATTGCATCAATGTCACGTAATTCCAAATCAATAATCTAGTTCAGAAATAGGCTAATTATTTAGTAATATAGTATATAGTATACTGATTTAAAGTGCTACATTCAAAATAACTTATACATACAAATACGGAAGAAAACCTCTGTTAAATAAAGATTTTCGAGGTACTACTGAAAAAAGGATTTATTCGACCCTCTGCATCTCTAAACTCAATTATAACAATGTAGATTTCGTAATTGCATAATTCGTGTCCACAACTAAATATGCAATAAAATAAATTTAAAAAAAAAAATAATTGCAAGCAAGTACGAATCGAAAGTAGAATGGTATTACTACAACCAGGTACGAAATAAGCTTTTTGGAGGAACAGCCAAGTTTGGCAAAATAAATATTATAAGTTATTAATTTTATAGAATTTGTCCTGAAGACAATGTTCATTTTGTATTAAAATGAAAATGCGATGAAATTATCCTAGTTTAAATAAATTGGTTGAATATGAACAGTTATCTAAAGGGTTAGCAGGAATTAAATTATCTAGACAAATGCATTTGACGGCGACTGATCAACGTGCTTCCGTATTAGTGAATTCAACTGCATGAACTTCAATTTGACCTTGCAAAATATGTGTTTCAACGTCGACAGAATCTAAATTACATAATTTGCCTAAGTAAATCTATACCTCCAAAAATAGTACCAATACTGCATAGTCAAAACAACTAAATTCGCTGGGTTAACGAGACATACTATACTACTGCAAAAAGTTTACAGTGGACAGGTGGCTTTATCAAAAGCTCAACTGGTTGCGACAAATGAAACAAATTCATTATTAAAGAATATTGCTTTTGAGATGAAGTTGTCGTGTATAACACTAACACTTTGTTGTTTTAAAATTCCAGATGACCTTATCACCAGGGGCAGATCGAATTGCCGTAAAACTAAAACTTTCGGGAAACGGAGCTTAGAATACTAATATTTGTTTGCTAGGTTTGAAGTGTCCTGTTCCAAAGTCTAAAGCAGATTTTAAAACTATATCCAGATAATTGTTTTTACAAGATAATGTTTTGGACACATCATCACGACCGCCAGCTTTAAAAAATGGTAGTTTTATTAGCATCCCGTTTCATTCGGCTGGATTTGGTGCTATTGGGTCTGCTGAACGTAATACGTTGATTCACTAAAATCTCGAGCTTATGATTTTACTCAAAACTATTAGCAATGATTTTTGCATTGTCTTTATGACAGAGTATGCTATTTTTATAAACAAACAGGTTAATTTAAAGTCTCTGGTTTTCATTTATAGTCTTTATCAGTTAACAGTTCTGTTAGTGTCCCTAATGATGCGGATGTTATTTGTCTCTATGTTTGACTCAAATTTTATAATCACTAAGGAGTTGTTGTTTTTGCTGTACCAATATTACACTAATAGAAACAGATTATGGCAAAAGTCCACTTTAGGTATTACGAGATTTGGCACAAACCAACCTCATCCCCTTTCAGACCTCCCAACTCCGACCCTAATATGAACATTTTATCATACGTTTAGAAAAAAAAATTGAAAAATGGTAAATAATAATAAATACATAAATAAATAATAAAAAATACATAAATAAATAGATAATTATATAACACTATTTTTAAGACTGTAGAAATTAAACTATTACCTATCGATAGATAAACCATAACCCCCCAGAGAGGGGTAAAGACTTACATCCCATGAATAGCTTTTTTCGAAAATTTAATCAAAACATTGATCTCCTCCACCCGCTCTTAGGAGGATGATTTCCCCTAATAAAATGTATATATTTAGTGTGTGAAGTACACTTTAGGCCACAGGCCAAAATTATTGTATTCATCTTTGGCTAGACGATAGATGCAAATTGATTGCCTTTCATACAATTTCAATAATTTGACTCTTTAAACAAAGAACTTGTAAAGTATCAACATTCAACTTTATTTCATCATTTTTAAATTAAATGAAAACACCATTTTGAATTTGCAACATCTCAATTATTCGAAATAAATTTTATGTAGTTGTATGTTTTCATACTCAGAGGTGTTTAATTACATTTTGAAAATCAAAAATTCAACATATCTAAATAAAAATGTTTCTTTATACATAAAAAATAACAAATTGTAAACTCATCCCGTAATAGGATGAAAGTGGCGTAAATTGCATGTGTTTTAAGATAAAAAAAATTAGGAATGAAATAAAAAGAAATTTAAAAATATAATATTGCACGTAACTTTTTGATGCTAAAATGAGTGTCTTTCGGCGAAGACTCAGTATACGGTGGAGATATATTCCTTAAGAGTCTGAGATTCCAACATGACAGCCATTACGTCGTGTGGTCCAAATATTTGGCAAGTTTGAGAGCTTGTTTTTTTATTGTGGCCTTAAGAAGTAATAAAGCTGCTATAAATGGGCTTTCTGTCTAATGGTCTAAATGAATGGATGAAATTTAAGTCCTTCTCAAAACATGAATCCTAGTTAATTCTCCAATTTGCTCCAATGGATCATGTTTGAACAAGGTCATATGGTCGCTATAAAATCTTCGTGTCGCGTTTCGCGTGATAAGCCTGTCTTGTACAGTTTATTTTAATTTTCTACATGGTCAATGGATGGAGGTTAATTAAAAACAGCATCTCCAATTTGTGATGAGGTCAAGATAGCAGTGTCATCGGCCTATATGAATTCCAAATATCTTTTTTTCTGTTTGTTCTTGTATTATGGTACATTAAAGCACATTGCTCAAGCCTAGTTAACTAATATTTGAACATAGCCATAGCCGAGTGGGTTAACGCGTTGGCGAAGTGTTTTTCGAATTTAGCAATTTAAATCAGTAGGTTCGTCTTGCTATTAATAGCCTATTTCTGAAAAAAGGTTATTGATTTGGAATAACGGAACATTTATGTCATCAATTAACATAACCACACGCACCCTGTATAGAACAATAAGTGTATATGCGCATTTGCTCTGTAAATTTGTTAGAGTCGCGTCAGGGCAAAATAAGACTTATAACCATCGGGGATATGTTGTAAGTGTTAGAGTACAGTAGCTCCAATAGGAGTATCACAGCACAAACAGCACATAAGCATGACCTGACCACTCGTGTGAACCCGACAATTAATCCGGTGTGCGGCAAGGTATTAAAGGATCCAATGAGATGAGGTTTGAAGTGTCCTTTTCTGTTTTGGGGATTGGTATAATATTCTTTCATTGTTTCGGGAAATAGCCAAGTCTAAAGCAGCTATTAAAGAAGTATTCAGATGATTCAATTCTATACAGGAGAAGCTCTGAAACATTATGGAGGTCTAAGACATCTCTTTTCTCTTGTCTTGACTAGATAAATACAGAAAAACAAAAAACCACTGCCTCGGCGTAAACTTGCGTTGCGCACGGCGGGTCGAGTCGAGCTGAGTACGATTCTTTAAAATGCCTTACAAAGTTGGGTAGCTCTCTAAAATCGTATAAGCACCGTCTGATTTACTTCAACTTTTTATTTATTATAGGTATTTAATTTTTCTATCGATTACGTGGAATTTTTCTAAAATGTTGGTCAAACATAACGGTGTGTGTTTTAACCTCAAAAAAATAATACTACAAAATAATTAAAGAAAAAATGTGAAGATTTTGATATATTTTCCGATTTCCCCACTAAAATTATGAATGCCCATTTTTTTAGGAACGGCTGGCTCTTGATGCAGTTCTTGTGAGTTCAGAGAATTTCTCAGCAAACAACGCACAACCAAAATTTCTTTATTATTCGACTTTTTTTTGGTGAAAAAATATATTATTTAACATGCAAGCATTAAAGCAAATGCCTTATAAACTTTAATTCAAATTTAATTTAGCATTAATTATTTTAATTAGTGTTTATCAGTCAAAAAAAGCTAATTCAATAAAAAATATTAAATTATTAAAAATTAAATTATATTTAACCCATTACTGTAAATTAAAACATCATCGAGAAAACCAGTCCTAATGTTCCTTTTCTGTAGTACAACTTCTTGATGTGTGTTTGTTTTCACTTTTCATAACAAAATTTAATAATAATTAACAAAATGTAATATACGCAAAATGATATTTGAGGCAAACTACGAGAAAAGTGAAGAAAGTCGAATATTATGCGGATTTATGCGACGAGACAGATTAAAAAGACTAATGAAATAAGTAATAACGTAATAAAAAAGGCAGTTATATATATATTTATCTACCGTAATCATATTTGCTATAAAAAACAAAAGAACAATAAAGTAGAATATAAACATAATATTGTTTAACAAAATTAAAGTCCATAATTCCAATTCCATAGGCAAAATTACTCGAAATGATAATACAATTAGTCTTGTTTAATATGGCATATAAGCATTCACAGAAGTCTATACCGAGCACATGACCTCCGTAATGCAGATGCAGCACGATGCAGCACAGTAATAACCTATTTCAAAACAAACATAGCCCGGATGCAATGTGCAATTGTTTGTGTATGTGTGTGTGTGTATTTTATGATAATTATGCGCACCCACAAAAAGTGCAACCATATGCCTGGCTTATAGAGTGCAGCAGCATGAATTCGCATAACAGACGAATAAATAATAACGCACATTGTACTCGAGTGCTAAAACTGGAACTTCCGAGAACCGACTTTCTATATTCTAGAATCTAGATACCTACACACACACACACTACAAAAATGGTCATATCAGCGTGCAATAATAGCTGTTTTATTTTTTGTCGACAATAAAAAACGCATATTTTCGTGTTGTGTGAAGCAATTCTCACTAGCGCCACATGTGCATTGCACTTGAGTGTGTGTGTGTGTACTGTATAGTTGCTCTAGCATGCACATTGAACAGAAACGCATCGCCACCATTCTACATTTCGCGAACAATGGCTTTAGCACTGGTGTTACATGTGTATATGCACAATATATTCTTTCGTTTAGTTCTTTTATCGGTGCTGATTTACGCTGAGATGTATTGTTCAGCTGCTCGGCGCATTAATTGCACAAGGTTGCACTCGTTTTTTTTCTTTCATTTTCTCAACGGCTGCGGAATTAGGTCATTTCTATTTGTTTCGTGATTTTTTGTTGTTTGTGTGTTGTGTGTTTAGAATTTAGATGCTATGAACTAGAATTTAAATTTTGTACGGTTAGGCTTAGAGATGCCTTCGCAAAGTATTATATAGAAAACAAACACAACAAGAGGGTACAATCTCGAAATAGACGATTTTCCGTGCACAGTGCTCGCTAAGACGGATTACCACTTCAGAACGAAAACATGTTTTCAAGCAGGCATATATATATGTGGAAAAGTCAGGAAATCACGAGTCGTTGAACTGCACATACACACACTCGACGCCCGCACCTCATCTTTCGTGTGCATCATCTTGAGAGCTGTTTATTTGTTTTATTTTATTTTTCATTTATATGTATATGTATTTGTGTGTATTTGAATAAACTTCCGTAATGTGTGCCACGCACATCGAGCTCTAATTTTAGGGGATGCGTCATACGGGTTAATGTGCTCTACAATTCAACATGTCGATTTTCAAAGGCATATCGCACGGAAATGCGTATACATATAGTATATACTCTGGCGTGTGCATACATTGAAAGTAAAAGTGGGAAATTCTTGGAATTTGACATTCACGCCATTTGCGCGAAATTCTTATTTTTAGCATCGCACGCTTCCCCCATTGCCAAATCGTTATGCGTATAATATAAGAAGAATAAATGTCTCAAGTGAAAACGCGCATAATGTAATCCTTTTACATTTCGATGAATAATTTAGTGTTGGTTGTTGACGATGTATGTACATTTGAACTGTGTATAAGTCTCGTTATAAACCTTTGAATTCGTATAGGCATCTTAAATGCGTTACTTTAACCACAAGATGTACTGATACAATTTGCATATATTTATATATATACGTTTATATAAGCCTAGAGCCTAGAGTATAATTGCGTCGCTTTAGCTCAGCCACAAAAGTAAATTTTATTTGTATCATATAATGAAGGGTGTTTATAGGCATTTGTTCCCGAATTTGTATATATGATAAATACATCCTACGGCTTATCATTTTAAAAACATTGCATGTGCGCGTATTAGGACATTCGTAAACTTATTCTGAAAAGATGCATAGAATAAAATAACCGGTTAAACTCTTTTCGTAGAAATCTTGTTTTGACGTGAGGTCCGAGGGCTTGGTAGGCGACTCTTGTGACTCGCCACTGTTAAAAAGGTCAAAAGACTATTTAAAAGGTCGGTGGTTCAATTGGCCAATGCCATCAGATGTGAATAAGTAATTTAAAATGTTGACGCATATCAGTGAATATGAGGATATAAGGAATATTAACTCTGCATATGACCTTTTGATACATATTCTCAGGCAGATGGTGCAACCTGTTACATTACATTAGAACTTCTTATAATATATAAATAATTGATTAATAATATATATCAGCAACCTGAAAACATAAAATATCTCTGCTACATGCAACTCAAAAAAGAAATAAAACATTTGTTACAATCAAACACTTTAACAAACTGACAAAAAAAAACATAAATACACAATTGCGAGAAAAGTCGCACAAAAACTCATTAAAGAAATAGACTAAATGCTATTACATACATACAACATACATACAAACGACAATACAATTATCCCTTCCCCCCTTCCTTCCTAAACATACAATAATTAATTACAAAATGTAAAAACCTCTGTAGAAACTTTGTTTTTTGAGGTATGAATAAATATATAATAATAATAATAAAATAATTAAATAATATATAAAATATAATATAACTTGTTGACGCGCAAATCTGAAATTTTTTATGGGTTAAAATAAATCGTTCACCGAGAAAAATAATTGTGCTCTATAAAAATAATATGTGCACCAATTAATTCAATAATGTATTCCAATATATACAAAAATGACCTACTATAAATTCAAAATTGACCTCCTATAAATTAAACAACGTGCACCGAAAATAATTATTGTACACCGAAAACAATAATGGTGCTCCTAAAATAGAATAGAATAATAAAAGTAGAATCTTTATAAAAGCTCGCATCCCCCCTAAAGGCTGCTACAAATACCACCCTTAAAGAGGGGGACACGAAAACAGGAAACTATAGTTAGAGTTCAAATTTCGCCGAAAAAAAAATCACAACAAAATTAAAATTAAATAATCAAAAAACTATTGCTCACCAAAAAAGCAAATAAATGCATGCATATGCATAGTGCATAATTCAAAAATACACAGTAAATGTTATAAAAACGAACACCAAACTTGATTTGAAAATCGAAATCAATCTTCTAAGGGTTGTTTTCCTTTAACATATTTTTAAATCTAATGATGCAGATATTTATAAACATAATTTGACCACCTTATCCTAAAGTTTCGTAGAATAAAAATATTACTGTTAATCCGTGGGTTATCAAAATGCAGAAAAAAGGAAACATAGTATTTTTTCTAAAAATATTTATTTGGATTTACCAGTGTGGAAAATCAACTTTTTGAGTGATAACGGCTTGAATTCGTAGTGACATTGTGTTAACAAGTTCCTTACGGTTATTGAGGACCAGATTCTCTTTAACTCATCTATTAAATCCGCTTTTGTTGAACATGTGTTTTTTCTCTTCATTAAACCCCACAAAGTCTCAATTGGAGAGAGATCTGGGCTGCTTGATGGCCAGGGCAGAACTGGCACATCATTTTGCTCGAACCAAGCCATGGTACT
>JANSTU010042967.1:0-10754 GCA_027564075.1 Bolitophila hybrida | reverse complement strand
ACGTACTGTGTACGATCGCTCAAATATGATTTTATCCAACCAAGAAGAGACGAGTGAACACCAATCTCGCGCAACTTTCGAATAAGATAACTGTGACGTAGTCTATCAAAAGCTTTGCGAATATCCGTGTACGCGACATCTATTTGCGAGCCTGACTCCACCATATCAATAGCATAGTTGGTGAACTCTACCAAATTTGTTGAAGTAGATCGACCGGCCATAAAGCCGTGCTGATTTATCGAATTATTGAAAACTACTAATTGCGTTTGCTCGAATTTGGAATTTTTATTAATGTTTATTTACGTCAGGATTAATCTCAAAAATGCAAACCATCATCCCCATTGAACCAATAGTTAATATTAACTCTCTAAACTCTACTAGTTTCTAGCTAAATGTAAGAAAGTACAGGTGTGATAGGTTATTATTATTATTATTATTTCCGATCTTACTACTGAATTGAGCAAATCTTTACTTTTAAATATAAAAAAACAATAATAGGAATTATGTCGACTTTCCTAGTATTTACAAAAACGCCGTCCTTAACAGGATCCTAATTGCGCAAACGCACTAGAATCCGTTGTTACGCCTTTAACTCAACAAAAGTCTGCCAAGTCGCACAAACTTCCTTATATCATGATCCAGGCTAAAAACTCATCTAATATCAAGCAGCTGCTACAAAACTGTTAAACGTCTCATTAGGTTGATAGTGACACTTCAATCAGTGTCTAACTCCAAATATCAAATAATGAAGAGTCTTCAGCTCTATCCAAATGTTTGGACGATGCAGCCTGCCTCACATCAGCAGATTAACAAATTTGTTTTATTTGGACTTTACATCATGCTAACAGAGGCGCTAGCTTCATCTCTTGGCAAATGCAATATAAAGCCACAATAAATAAAAAAACATCACACTAAAACAACAAATATGGATGAACGAGATAATATTTATGTTGTCTTTTCCAAAAGATAGTATGAATCTTGCCGACCTGAAAAAAAAACAAAAAACAAACACAAAACAGCTGAAACAATAATAATAATTTTCAAAAATTTTGTGCGTCATGAATAAAATTGGTTACTTGGTTAGAATCTTAAATTCATTCATTCAAATCGGTCCTTTTCTACGGTTGCGAGACGTAGAAAGTGACCTCTGCTATGACCTCTGACCATTGCAAGTTCGACGGAGAAAGTGGCAGTGGATCGGTCACACCTTGCGGCGCGGTTCGAAAAACATTGCAGCTCAAGCACTGCAATGGAACCCGCAAGGAAGTCGTAGCAGAGGTAGACCGAAACAGACGTGGAGACGCACAATCGAACGAAGGCTGGGAGAAGCTCAAATGAACTGGACGGCGATTAAGGCTTTGGCTGTCAACCGCGTTCAGTTCCGCAACTTTGTGGCTGATGCCATATGTCCCGAATAGGGATCAATGGAATTCATATATATATGTATATATATAAAGGAAAACCAAAAAAGAAACAAGAAAAACTAGAAAACATTAACATAACATAAAATAGTCTTAGTTCTAGTAAGGGCAGTGGCAGAAACTTTTTTTTAGAGTTCGGTATTTATGAAATTCGGGGTTTGTAATCTATAACTCTTGTATATTCTTATCAATAAATATGTGCATACATTTTTTTTATTAGGTAACAGAAGTTGTGAAAAGGCCAACACATACGAGTAATCCCGACATTTGCACTTTTGATCCAACTTATTTATCAACTCAATTAGTTGACGATGTGAATTTGAATCAACAAATAAAAAAATCGGTTGGCATTTCTTTTTTGTTTTATTGCTTACATAACTTTGAACAATTATTTTAGAAGCTAATGCCATTGATTCATTCAAGTCCAATAAATATAGATGATGATTTAATTGCATCAACACAAAATGAGGATATTCAAGTTAGAATAAATACAGATGTTGATCTGACAGCATCATTACATGAGTCCATAAAACATACATCTAAATTGCCCGTGACAGCTGGAAGCAATATAGAAAATTATCTGATAGCATTGCCACTAAATGAGTCAAAAAACCATGCATCTAAATCGGAAGATAATTCGACAAAACTTTCATCGCAATTGTCCATAAACAAAGAAGAGGTAAATGATAACATCCTTAATAAACATAATTTGCACAAAAATGTTTTATTTTATTTCTTGTTAGCAGGAACATATTCAAAATTATCATGACAAAATGAAAAATGCTATTTATATAATCACAAAAACGATTATTGAAAATTGTCGCAAAGAATTGCAAAACACATTTTTTGAATTACAAAATTATATTGATTTAAACAGACTATCAACAGCTAAATTGAGTTATGATGGGTTTATTCAGTTTACTCAAAGAAAAGCTCAGGCTAAAATGGTAATGTCACCGCCATTGTTTAGTTCGGAAGATCTGAATACACCGCCAGTCTCGAAAGTATCTAAAGATATGTCAACGCAAACATTAAATATTGTTCTGGACGAATGTGTTTTATCTGAATCTAAAAATTTATCGGATAATAATCCGAATGAACGAGATTTAATGCTGATTGATCACGAGGAGCTAAGTAATAAATCTTCCAAAGTTCTTGATACTGCTATAAACGAAACCAATGTTCAAAACGTCAGTAAATCAGAAGAAATTAAACTCGTCCAACCAATAGTTATCAAAGAAGAGATATGTTCCAATATATCAAGTTATTCTGATGATGTTATGATGATAACTGTATGCGAGCCACCTCCGATTGACTTGATTAACGAGAATGAAACGCAAGAACTTATCGATTGGTTTGCTGCTCCCCCAACACCCGAAAATAAAGAGACACCTCTCTTGGCAGTTGAAGCAGATACATACAGTACTGATCAAGATCTAATTCCTGTGTCATCAATTGTCAACATACCTTTACCTGTCCGTAGACGCAAACTTCCACAATCAAGCCATATGGCTAAAAAGCGATGCACAAACGCTGATAGCACAATATATATAAAGCACAATTTCAAAGAACTATTGCTTGTCAAAAGAAATCCAACTATTGTTGCTGAGCAGCTATGCAGTGAAAAACTGGGTAAGTATATTTAATACATAAAATTTATTTAAGATTTATTTTTATAATTTTTAGTTGAACAAAATAGTGATGAATCCGAGAATAGTAAATTGCGGGATGAAGGTAATAAAATCTTGTAATATATATTTTTTAATCATTTATTTGTTTCAATATTATATTCATTGTCTAAGATTTAAGAATTTTAATTATTTTAATTATGTTATAGATTTTAAAAATTATCTTTTTTTAATTTTTAATTAATTAATTTTTGATTCAATAACTTGTTGTCTGAAAGACATTTGGTTATTTTAAGTACATTTCAAATAATATATTTCTTATAAAGGGTGATTCATTAAGAGGTATTATTTCAATATAGAATTTTTGATTCAATATTGAATAGCATTTCATTGTAAAAAGCCCTTGATTTGCACCGTGTTTAAAGTGTACAGTGTGTATAGACTATTTCACAGCTCAATAAATATTTTGTTTTATCCCCGAATTTGGTTTATTTCAAGAAATTCACTTCTTCAGAAATGAGGATGGCAGCAACGTAATCTCAACGACGTCCTTTATTAAGCCACGATAACGGAATTTTTGATGCTGGAAATTAGGGCCCATGATACAACAGGAAGGAACCACTTACTACACAGCGCTTGAATCAATGGGATTGATGTGAAATCAATTAGTAAGTTGGACATCTAGAGCGTGCGTTATAACACCTTTGGCTTATTTTCATTAGCTTAAGAATTTAAAATTGTACACGAATAAGCCGGCAGCGTTAAAGGTATTAGAATCAAACATTAATGACTGTATTCTTCAGGTCGCAATGCTCGAACACGTGGATAATATTTGGGCCTATCGAATGAACAACCTAAAATTTATCGATTCGATTGTTCCTTCAGTACATATTACATTTTTACTTCACATTCAAATTAATTTTCGAACTTCTTTATGAATCACTCTTTATATATATAATTTAATTTTAATAAATTGTATTCTCCTACTTCGTAATTTTGAACGAGAATACCCATTAAGGAGTGTGGCGGCTTCTATTCTGCCTGAGTCTGTGTCTATATTATTTAATTTTTTATGTTGTTTGGAAATTTATTGCAATTACATTTTTAGATAAGCTGATGGTTTTTCAAAATTATAATTGCAAATATATATATTAGGTCCTTTAATCCCAATATATAGGACATTGGGCATCTGGTGATCATTCGTTAATAAAAAAATGAGATTCAGCAGAACAGGTTATTAGCCTATTGCTGCCTAGTTTGGAGTTAGGGCTGCTAGCTTGCCGCTTCTAAACTTCTATCGGTAGTTCGCACTAACTGGGACCATGCATGCTGCCGTTGACCTAGTGAAGTTCATCCGTCACCCTGCTAAAATGTGCACCCGAACTGTACAAGTATTTGATTGCGAATTTATGTCTACCTCAGAAATTGAAATCGGTTGATCAAAAAAATCGTAAATCGTACTAAACAACTCTAATTCGAACGAAGACAACAGCTATACTGATGTGGTAACAGAAACGAGAGACACCGCTTTCGAATGTGAAGGCTTTACGACATATATACATATATATATTTTTTTATATTTTATTTTTTATACATTATATATATTTTTGTGGAATTTCTTCTTCTGTAGCAGCCTAGGTCTCGTATTATATATTTAAAGTTCTAACTGCTGTCACTTTCCAACAAATTAGAATATTGGAAAAACAGCATTATTCTACACATGTTTATGAATCAATTTATGTAAAAAAAGCAAAAACGATATTTTCGACATATCACATGGTAATGCCTTAATTGTATTTATCAGAATTCTTAGGTAATAGTTTCTTATGTGTTTTTATTTTCCTAGTATTATGTCTATGTTTAATATTTTCAAAATAACGGCTACTAAATGAATCGAAAACTACTGTCAAGCAGGATCGTTGGAGTTGAACAACTCCAATGATCCAGCGCGCCCTGCAATTTTGCTTAAATGGGGATAGATTTTTTTTTTCGGATTTCTTTTATAAAACGAAAATCCAAATGTACCAATTAGTTTCTGTTTTTAAGGCATTCTTAAGGCTCTACAGGGTTCAATTCATTGTCAGTATAATGATTATTTCAATCTTTGCCAAAATATTGTCAATTTGATCTGATATATCCATAGCCATAGCCGAGTGGGTTAACGCGTTGGCCTGGCTCATGGGTTCAATTCCGGCCGGCAGACCGAAGTGTTTTTCGAATGTAGCACTTTAAATCATTAGGTTCCTTTTGCTATTAATAGCCTATTTCTGAAATAGGTTATTAATTTGGAATAATGGAACATGAATGTTATCAATTAACATATACACACGCACCCTGTATAGAACAATAAGTGTATGATGGCGTTGATGATTCACGGTATCGCAAACTGGCCCTATGTCCCACAAGGGATTACAGGATCCAATGAGATGACATCTGATATATATTTTCTAATGTAATGTTTGATGATGGTATTAATAATTATAACCGTAGGACAATTTGTCGCCTCATAATTTGCAAAGCAGACATACCATTTATTAATTATATTCCCACAAGCTTACCTTTTTTATTATTTCAACATAAAGTAAATATGTAAATATGTCTGCATACCATAAAAACTATTATATTTATTAATATAAAAACAAAAAATACCATTGCATTTAGAAATTACATTTTTGAAAATGTGAAAATCTAATACACTAAACTTAATTACTATATTACACTACATTTTTATACATTTTATACACCATAAATAAAATAATTAAATTAAAATGCAACATTTTGTGTATCAAACATCATATCAAATTTATAATTCAATAAAATATGTTTAATAAATAATTCGCTGCTCTAATTGATTCAGTTAAGGTAAATGTTATTAAATATAGCATACACATTGTTGCCAATTAAGCTCTTCTTTCCAATAGAAGTAAATGATTTGTGGTATCCATTCCATTAAGTTTATATGATTGTTCGTAATCTTCATTAGAGGTGTCGCAATGGGCACCTCTCGGCAACATTAACATCCTTCGTATGGAGCATGGCGAGTCCGTGAAAATAACCAGTTATGAAGAAAAATTTCATGTTTGTACCTTGATTCGAACTCACGATTGGATTTAGAGGCAGTAACTTAGACCACTGTGTTACCACTATTTTGCAACAACGTCAATTTTAATTGATGCGATATTATTTTTTAGAAGAATAGAAAATAATATCGAAAAACGCCGAATTCAGATTTAGCTTAACAACCAAGGTATGGCGTATATTTTTCGTGTCCAAAATGTTTTGAATATGTTTATAGAAAAACAATTCCTGGGAATGGCGGATTACACTTTGTTACCGTATTCTTATGAATATAGATTTTAAAAAATAAACCTTTATGAGAATGTCGGATAGAATTCTTTGAATATGGCTTTAGAAAAACAATCTTTTGGAATGGAATTGCGAATAGTACTGTAAATAATTATTTTGAACTACTAAACATTTTTTTTTGTTGTACACTTTAAATAGAATTTTAAATTATAATGTGAACAAATAACAAATCTTTTTTTGTTGACATTTTGTTTTTTTTTGCGTATACAAATATTAAAAATATAAATTCTCTCTATTTTTTAATTGATAGATAATGATGGGAATCATTTAAAAACTTCTGAAATTCATCAGGACGATGGCCACGGTACATTGACTGGTAATTCTATGATATTTTCGACGCAACTCCAAATAGAAGCTGATCGTGCATACGACCACAATGACGTCGATCCAATAACAACTGGTATGTTTTGCTATTATATTAATTTGTTTGTTTTTTCTGAGGACCAACTTTATTTATAAAGTGTACAATATTGTGTTTTTTTATTTGTAGAACATTTTAACAATTTTTTTAAGCACGTTTTTTTAAAAGAAGAACAATAACTTTTGCGGTGGACAATCATTATTGCAGTGTTAGTTTAAATTCGAGTTATTTCCGAAATATTTCCTAGAACCGTAATGTATAGTTCTACCAAATGTTTGCGTTGGCAAACCCAAACTGGTATGTGTGGTGAGCATATTGGAAATTTGTTAAAATAAGAACAAATTAATAATAAAACTAAATATATAAAAATTGTCATTTTTCATTTTTAAATAGCGGGCGGGTCCTTCAAGAAAATTTAGTGGAACCGCGGCTTAAAGGTATTCAAATGCAGTACGTCTGTTCACTTTATTTTAGGTCTATTACGACGATATTTAAAGGATACGTTTTTAGATGTATGTGCTACATATTTTTGGCCGAATAATACGACTGGCTGAATAACGTTTGTCAGAATTATACAATTGTCCGAATGATACAAATTGACAGACTCATCTTTTAAAAATAAACTCACGACAAAACTATTGTATTAGTCGGCTAATCGAGTATCGACCAATCGGATTATTCTGCCAAAACTAATCGTGATTACGTTAATAATATTGTTCGGCGTCGATCGTATTAATCGGCCAATTGTGATTCTGCCAATCATGAATACTATCATATTAATTTTACTGGTTAGAAAAATATAAATTATTGAAAAAAACATTTTATTGTTTTAAATAAAAGTATTTTACGCGTAGCAAACATTATTTTCTAGATTGCCCAAAGCGACCATTACCTTTTTGTATATGTTTCATGAACCTACATTACTTTTTAGACTAAGACTAGTTCTTCATCATAAAATTATTGCAATTATTCCTAATCCATAGTCCATAAATTGAAATATATTAATAATCACTTACATTAAATTACTAAGCGGTACTAATCTATGTAAACTTTGTCTAAATATGGCTTTAAGCTACTGCAATGTTTTATAAGTAATATAATTCTTCTATTTTTATTTTTCAATTTATAGATAAAGAGATGCAGCATACAACAACATGTGAAATTCGTCAGGACCACGGCCACGGTTCATTGAATGGTTATTCTTCAATATTCTCGTCACAACTTCACAGAGATGCTAATCAGATTGACGATGATCGGATGCTTGAAGATGAGGTTGTTTTTGATTGTACGATGATGCCACTACCTCATTTTGTTGAGCAAACTTCAAACAACAATTCATTGAACACAGATGAGGATACTGAAGAATTGAATCAGCAATCAATATTATCGCTGTGTTATCGACGAATGCCCAGATTTAGTAGACTAACATGTCTACATTATTTATCATTTCTTGAAAATAATCTTGTATTTGATATATGCGCTGATCGCATTGCGTCAGAATTAAAGTGTCAAGTATCCCTTAATAATTCAGAGTTAACTTTTACTTTGACCAATAATTTTAATCCTTTATTAAACACATTCAAATCTAATAGTGATGTATATCAATGTCTAAATTTGCTTCTTAGAGAAATGAGATTTATTTCTTTTTGTTCATTGAAGTGGAGTTCGGAATTCGTAACAATGAAGATATAAGTTATAATACAAACTAAGTGTCTTAGTTATTTGTGTTTTATTAATATAAGTTTATTTCTGTATTACACATATACATATAAGTCTGAAATATATATGAGTACACAATAATTTATTAGTTTTTAATTGGAGTTAAGGTTATAGTTTTACGAACATGCAGAGACACAATTGCACATGATTCTACTCCCGCTAGAGTGGTGCAATGCGTAGCACGATAATCGGTCCCGGTTCTATTCTCGACAGACCGAAGATTTTTTTGAATGATTGATTTGGAGTAACAGAACATTGCAGCATTGCACTTACCTATAATATACACACAAATATCGAGTGAATGGTTCACAATTTCTAATATAAATTAAAGAAGCTCAGCACATCTATATCTTTGATTTTTTATATTCGGAATATGTTATTGAACATTTTAATTGTAATATTCATTATCTCTTAAAAACATTCTCCCCTTAAAACTGTGAGACCTAGATTTAGTATTTCACAACCATGGTATAATCATTCTGTGATAAGATAATAAGAGTTAATAATAATAAGAGCTGCTGTTTGACGTGATATGGCCAAAAGAGTATGGAAGCGAATAAAGACTTTTTGCATTATAAAATCCTTAGAAATCGTGTAAACAAAAAAATCCAGCATGCCAAGTCTTCTTTTTATGCGAAGCCGTTTTCTACCAATTTAACTACTGATCCACTTTAATAACCATTTAAAATCATCATTTGACTACTCCACGTATTACATTCAGCACCAGTCAACTTTAACATACTCGTATAATTTTCTTTTCATTCGTTTACATTGTAAGATTGAATAAAAGCCGTGTATAGTGTTAAATCTAATGCTGTCGGCCTAGATGATATTTCCATCCTGTTTATAAAAAAAATCCATTCCTATATCCTATACTGTATATCATTAACCATTTTTTCGTGTACATTTCCATTGTTATGGAAACATGCTAAAGTCATTCATATCCAAAAATACCTCATCCCATAATCTGCAAGAATTTCGCCCAATTAGAACTCTTCTGGTAGTTTTGAAACATATAATGCTTAATCAAAATACGACGTACATAACACACAAATAACTTATACTTACCCAATCATCTCTAGATGATATTCGCAGAATATCTAAATGTGTGTATTATTAGTACTTAAAGATTTCTAAAAAGACTTTTGATACCATTAACCATTTAAATTTTATGTCATCCCTCTTCCTTTTCTCATCCTCTGCGTGTAGCCTTATTCGAAGTTATCTGAAACGGCAATTAAGAGCAATTGGATCTAGCGAGAGTTGGAACGTTGTGTCAGGAAAACAGTCTCCTCTTGAATGCTACAAAAACGCAGCTAATTGTTTTTAAATCACCGAGATTACAAACCTTCCTAATATTTCCAATTTTTATCAACAATGACGTTAACGTACCCAGTCAGGAAGTTCGTAACCTTGGCATATATATATATATATTTCAAAATAATTGGAGGTTTGCGAAGTTTGTGGCCACACAAGTTTGGTGTGTCCATATTTCATTTCTCTCTCTTCTTAATTACTGTTTAGTCTGATGTCTGGGTTTTCATTCTGCTAATACACTTAAATTATTGAATTCTTCTTATAATACATTACACATTACATTATACTTGTTTTTAATATAAAAAAGGATGATAGCAGAGGCCCTGGGAACGACGTACGGACTGTTAAATCCATTCTCACCGAGGATTTGAAAAAAATAAGCGCCCAATTTGTACCACACTATTTGAGAGACAATTAAAAATACAAAAAAACTATACAAATATTTGGCACATAAACATGTTTCTGTCAACGTAGTAACGACTCGGAAGGGGATTACTTTGAATAAACATCTATAATATTTGAAAAATATCAAGTCATTCGTTTTTATTTAAAAAAGTCTTATGCGGCGTTCGCACTTGTAAATATTCCCGGCGTTTTGCAGAAATCGACCGCAGCTTTTTATGTGTGTATTAGTTAATTTTTGACCTTATCCATAGCCGAGTGGCTTATGGGAGGTCGCCGGTTTAATCTCGGCAGGCAGACCGAAGTGTTTTTCGAATGTAGCACTTTAAATCAGTAGGTTACTCTTGTTATTAATAGCCCATTTCTGAAATAGGTTATTGATTTGGAAAAACGGAACATTATTGCCATCACTTAACATATACACACGCACCCTGAATAGAACAATTTGTATATGATGACGTTAATGATTCACGATTCCAAATATAAATAGCAAGATAGATCTCGGTGCATAGAGATATCTCAAAAAATATGCGCATTTGC
>JANSTU010042956.1:0-10755 GCA_027564075.1 Bolitophila hybrida | reverse complement strand
TACTCGATATATCCATATTTCCAAATGTTTTAAATTTGTGTTATAAGATGCAAATTTAACGAAAGTACGTTTATGAATGTGTGTAAAATTTGAACGAAGCAAATGTGTGTTATAAGATAGAGCCCCTGACCTAAAAATATTGTGCATGTTTGTTTGTTTAACCTCTCTCACTACTCCCACCCCCAGCTTACTGTAAAGCTACATGATTGTTCCTCTATACACATAAATACAAAAACTATTTTTTTTATATATATTTCTTAATGGTAGTCGGATTTAATTCAACATCATTTCTGTGATAAGTATTTAAATTACCTATCAATTGATATTCCAAAACCATCGCTAGCCCTTCTGTACCCTTAAATTGTTTTTTTTTCTAAAATGTTGGTCAAACATAAAAGCTCCAGAAAAGGTTTTTAGGGAATTTAGCCCCAAAAATCTAGTACTACAAAATGATCAGCGAGAAAATGTGTTTGTTAATAGGATAATTTTAACCAAATTTGATTTTGAAGAATTGTTAATTTTAACAACATTGATGTGCTGAACGCAGTTCAATCCTAGACTAATACTGACTGCGACTTTTTACCCCAATATAAATCGCGGGATGATGGAATATGAGATGGCACGAACCACCCAACCCATAACCTATAATTCACCTTAAGGCAACGGCAACGTAATTCTAAGGTGAAGCATGCTCGGCGAAAACTATAATGAAATAAGAGATCTTTTTTGTTTTTTGTAGAACTACGGACTAGGGCAGAACTGGTAAACAGAAAGCAACAACTTTCTAAAAGAAAGGAAAGCTTTGTTTTCCGCGTAATTACAAAAAAGACCTTCTTGACGGAACCGAGGACGTCACAAATAGAGTTTTGACGAGTCTTGGTGTTTCTTAAATGAGAAAACTGGTCAGTCGACTGATGGAGCAGCTAAAATGGAAGGACATGGGAGCTCTATCGTATAAGAAAGGAAGACACAAACAGCACATCAAACCGAATCTAGTTTAGCAATTGAAAGTGAATATCTAAAATCTAAATATGGTAGATGTCACTGTCCGACTAAAATGTGACCGACATCGACATGGAGCCGAACAGTCGCACGAAACCGAGGGGATCGAGATCGAGATGGACAACGATAAGGGATTTAACGAATTAAAATGTGAAGTAAAAAATAAAATTGTTAAAATAGTAATAGGTTTAAGTTAAAATGAGATTATCTATAAAAATTTACACAAAAAAGCTAAAACATACCTTTAATCCATTGAGGCTTCTGGTGGTCGAATGACTTTTGCGCTTATACGAAACTATAAATATATCTAAATCTTACCTATAATAGAACAAAACAACTTTCAACTTTCAATTGTAATGACCTTTCAAAAGAAGTCAATTAAAACTTTGCAAACTAGAAAAACTCTCCAATAATTGAGCAATTACAATTGTCTACATACTTCACAAGTACAATTATCACAGATAATTACAGACCAGATTTATAAATATTAAATTAATATGTTGACTTAAAAGAAGAACTTCACAACGTAATTTGATCAGTTCGTGCTAAAACTTAAACCATTGATATACATTAAATTAACATTTTAAGTTATTATGGAAAGCGACCGATTCGAGGATTGTGTAGTTGATACAAATCTTATGCACGCTCAGATCGAAACCCTTAAATGGATTGGAATGTGGAAACAAAGCCTCTCACTTCCGAGACTTCCTCGTCTTTTGGCTATTCCGATTGTGTTTTTCATTAATACTTTCACGAAATTCGTGGTTTTCCACATGACAATTTTATACTGTATCACTTCGTTGCGTGAGATTCGCAATGGATCACTAAACGAAATTACGGGAGCTTTATCGCAGACAATTATATTTCTGTTTGCTTTGTTTATAATTATCTACTTCAAGATGTTTCAAAACGAGAGTACACGTCTGGTGGAATTCATGAATAGCAACTTTAGGAAACGATCAGCGATAGGTAAACGGTTTGATAACATGACTACAATATTTTGTATTCTATATTATTTTAGGACTTACTTATGTAACATATAAGGCATCACATTCACTGGCGCGGAACTACACTTTGTACTATCTCATTCCTTGTGTTTTTGGCGTTTTACAGTGGGTGATCTATCCTCTTATCGCTTCAACCAGGATACTGCCACTCCTCTTATGGTATCCCTTTGATGCTTATGTATAAAAACTACCACCAAAAGATTTATGACGTGAATATTAATAATATATTTTTTTATTGATACACAAAAAGAAAAATCCAATGTACCTGATTTTGTATTTTGTCCAAACGGTCGCTCAGCTTATGATTGCTGGTCTGTTCTCGACGTCAGTATCATTTCTTTTCAGTCTTATTGTGCTGACGTGTGGTCAATTCGATATACTCTGCTGTAGCCTAAAGAATATAAGATACACTGCCATGGCAACCGATGGAGGAACTTTACAGGAGTTACAGTATGATTCTAACAAAAATTGATTATATTTTTGAATACTTAAGTTTTTGTTCAGAAAGTTACAGTCCAAACTAGATCTTAACCAAGAGCAAGCCGACCAGTACTATATAAATAAAGAAGTTCTCGAAGATCTACATCGACTTCATGTTAATCCGAGTGTAACTGCGTTGCAGGAGTCGTTTAACAACAAAAAATTTCAGTAAGAGTAAATATATTTAATGTAATTTCTTATATTATAACTGTTGATAAAGACCGCGCAGAAAAACCCACGATTTGTACCTAATGGAGTACAATGAAGAGCTTACTAATGCACTTAGAATGTGCGTCGAACACCATCAGATGATCATCAAGTTCTGTCAACATCTCGAAGATTTCTGTAGTCCGTTTGCTTTCTTAAAGTCATTTTGTGGCTCTTTGCAGATTTGTAATTTGGCCTTCTCTTTTATGGTGGTAAGATTCACAAATAAAATATCTAAAAAAGAATTACTAATTTTTATAGAGAAAATTCTAGACCAGTGGATCTATGGCAAGGTTTATAAATCTGATGGGTTATTTGGTGTTAACATTTTGGGACCTATTTATGGTGTGCTACTGTGGACAGATACTCAGAGATAAGGTTCTTAACATGCTATATTTTACCATTTAATTTGTATTGACACAATTGCAGAGCTTAAAAGTTGGTGATGCCCTGCTTCTTAGTCCATGGCACCTGTGCGGTGGTCCTTTCAGGCGCGGCATGATTATCTTACTGGCAAACACTACGAAACCGCAAGTGCTTACCGGTGGGAAATTCTTTGTGTTGAACTACGAGAAATTCACGGATGTAAGTTTTTATAGAACTACCTGATTTTTACTGATTTAGTTTTATTACAGATCGTTAAACTTTCATTTTCTTATTTAACTCTGCTGAATAAGATAAGTGCTAAGTAAAGTAATAACATTTTTGTTAAATTTCTTAGTTTGTGTTAGACAAGATCTTTTAATTTGAAATCTATTTAGATATAAATATTAGACGTTTATCTTTATGTATATTCTTAGCTCAATAAAACCCGAGTTATCAATAAAAAATAATTAAATGTCCTTTATTTGAGTTCACTGAATAAGGGCAACATCAACAAATCGCTGGTGGTGGTGAAAAAGTATATTGATGAGCTCATAGATTAGCTTATAGATGAGTTTATTGTCAATTTTCAGTAGGAAAACTTTATATAGTTTCAATTTGTGTTCTGACTCTCATAGAGATTAGTACTGAACTGCGCCAGTAGACCGGAACGAACGCATACTGGTAAATAGGAGAAATTCTATCTAGTCACTGATGTAGACTCAATAGCCAACTATACAAAATATAATATACATTATATATTTTTCAGAACCCTTTAAAGATTTCCGGAAAATGACCAACTCTAGTGGGCCCTAAATAGTAGTACAATGTACCAATGTACCAACATTTAGACATACGTCAAAATCATCGATGATACGTCGTTATAAGAAAACGGGTATTTTAGGTTGCTTACTTATATTAAAAGTTGTTGAAGTGTAGAAGGTGTTTAATAAAACCAAAACAACGTAGCCCTTGTTCCATGACCTCTTGCCGTTTTGCATTGGGCAAAGATGCTAAATTTGGTCGCTCGGGTCAACTTTCTTGATCGAAAGATATTTGCTATAATAAACCTGCTGGTTATGCGTGTTTTGATCTACTAGGTAAGCGCAATCGTTGTTAGCTTTTACGTACGTGATAAATGGCCTGACTGTGGACAATACGAACTCGAAGTTTCGATATGTCACACCAGTGGGTCTCTACAAATTTGTCTTAGATGTCTTCTATTCGAAACTTCATGCAAATAAATTAATTCTGATTGCCAAGGTGTACTAGATCAATACTTCTTGTTAATAAAAAAATGGCGACGTCACTTTGAGATTTGCCGGAATTTGACTTATAACCACGCCATGAGGCCTTCCTCGTCGACAGAGCAGAGACAAGTCTCTGGGGCTCCCTGCCTCGCGTGGTACCATTTAACGGACATATATCTGCTTCGAGGACATTTATCTCCAGTTATTTTACGGCTTGGGGGGGTCGCTAAATGTCCTTACGTCTGCCAGTATAGCTTTCAACTGACCGGACGTCGCCTGCCCTGCACACCGGGGGACTAATCAACAGCAAGCAATGATGATCGCCTAGCAAAAACTCTTCTTGTTTTGACGCTAAGCTTATTACGGTTACTACTACTACTCAAAAAAGTCAAAGAGACAAAGAGACCTTTTAAATAGTCTTCTGCCGTTTTAACAGTGCGACTCGAACTCTTCAGACTTCACAAGGATGAGTCTTAGTTAACCGACCAAGTAACCATTTTGCAGGAGAAAACTTGTCTTTTAAAACGATCAGCATATTTCATAGTTCAAGATTTGGTTGCTCTGATCTGCACTTCTTCCGTTGATGCAGCGTATGAAGATTGTTAGCTGACTATTTAATACATTTGTTTGGTCACCTGACACCTGTTTTTGGTTTGTCCCCAGTAGATGGGGAAATGTCAATACGTGTACATTTTCGGTATCGTGAAGTCCGTCCGTTCGGCAAGCGCATGGATCATTGAATAACTGCGTAAGAAGCACTGCGCGACAGAACTACATGCTATGCTTATGCTACCTTCGTCTTGGCACATATTATGCCATCACGAGTTGTAACTCTGTTACGCTGTCATCCCTCAACCTTTCCACACACGGCTATGGCTATGGTTAAACAAACATGCTGTACCTAATTCTTCACGTTTTCCATGCACATTAAAATTTGATGACATACACATTCAATCATCCTGTATTATTTAAGTCATAATAATGCCTTAAACTATAAAACCGTTTAAACTTTAAGCTGAACATAACAACGTTTTGCGTATGCAGTTTTCCCTTCAGTTTCAATCTAATTCAATCCGTATGTATACGGCGCATTTTTTTCACTTTTCCAATTCCCGCTATTGTACATTACATACACATCCCTAAGCGAATAGTAAATTATGAATTATGCATTGAGCTCGAATAGAGACTGAAATAATAAAAGGAATCTTGTGCGCTACCATAGTAAAATTTCCACGTACTTCTTATGTAGGCGTACAATATATTTAATATACGGACGACTGTGTATAGTCTGCTTGAACACGGCAAAAATATAAGTAGCTGCTAACGCTCACTCGGCAAAAAAATATTAAATTCTTTATTATTTTTACTTATACGAAATGCTAATAAAACAAAAACAAACGATGTGCACATTATCCTAACGGCGACATATACACGCTGTGCAATTGTGTGCTTTTCGTATTTTGGACGAGTCAGCGCCCACGACATTCTGGAATGTTTGCTTTTCGATTTGGAAGATTGTTTTCCTTTTTTGCATCGGTGCATTTTTGCTCTTTTAGATGAGTGTTTTTGAAGGGATTTTTTACAGAATGTGCCGCTTTCGTCTGGTTTTGGGTACAACGACAGGATTCGGTCTAAATTACAAAAAAGGACTTACATATGTAATTTTGTAATTTGCGAACTGAAGCATTATTAGAAAGTATGTTATCTAAATTGAGTCTTATATATGACACCAAAAAGGATAGTTAGGGATAGATTTTATTTTTATAAATAAATAGTTCTTAGTTTTATGTGTGTCATCATCGGTGGAGATGGAGACGATATCACAACAAGATCGATTTTCTGGCATCACCGAAGACCTAAATGACTCATTCTTCATGATTTCAGTTGAATTGTGGTCTGAGAGGAGATTGTGGTATCATGTTGGGGACATATTTTTTCATGGTTCTCGCCTAAGGAGTCCTTTAGGGGGGTAAGGTTTTAAAAGCAAAAAAGGCATATTTTCATTATATTTTTCAGGAGATATCTATAATGTTTATTTATTTACTTTATATTCACGTAATAGTATACCAGTATATTTGTAAAAAGTCAATAAAAAAAATCAATAAATTAATCCGTGACAGCGAATCTCCGGAGGCCCCCCATAAAATGGGTTTTGCGGTTAACATCATAACTCGTTACGAGATCATCTGAAACTTGTAAAAGGTGATAAGTTTCCCTAGGTATTGACGTTGATTTTATTTCGATTTTTTTTATTTTTTACAGCATTTATACCATATACCAGAGCCACAGCCGGATCGATCGAATTTAGCACTTCAATAGGTTCCTCTTGCTATTAATAGCCAATTTCTGAAATAGGTTATTGATTTGGAATAACGGAACATTAATGCATTAATTAACAAATGAAAAAAAACTAAAAGGATCGATCAAGTAGATTTTGTTCACGAACTTCAAAAAACATGTTTAATTAAAAACTCCATAGAAACTTATTTGATTTTTTTTACTATTATATTATAGCTATTTACCAAAACAAACAAATTGAATTTAATAAAACTTTATAGTTCCACGTTATATAATTTTAAATAAAACTTTTATTTTCGATAACATTTATATGTTTAAGAACAACAACCGATTTGAATAGTTTAACGATTTCCACGGTTTATATTTGATTAAGAAAATGTTTGCCAATATTTATGGACGACTATTTATATTTCAGTGGTTCCATGTTTTACGGCTTTTCGCATTCCCGTTTAGTATTCGCGCTAGCCAGCAAGCATAAAAATCAAAATTAATTAACAAATTATTCTGCTCACGTTTACCCCATATAGCATGTACTCGTTTATAGTATGTACGCGCTCGTGTACCGCACAATAGAATATCTCTTTATTTCTGTATGTTTCTCTGATAAAATGAATAGGGCGTGGATACCCGAAAAGGGTTTGCGCTGAATGTAGCCTCCAAATTCCATCAAAGAAAGCAATATGATGGGAATTTGTTAATTAACCTTATACACCTTTACACACATACACACTGACACACACACATCAAATAATGAGCGCTTGCGGTGTGGATTATTAATTATCCATATAAACCTCACGTGTGCGCCAGGTATTTGGGCTATGCTCACAGCAATGTAGTTATCCGAGTACACACTCGGCGTGGATTCAAGTGCATTTCTAGCAGAAAATCAGCTCAAATCTGGGTTGCGGAAGTTGTGCAGTTTTATTTTAACTATGCACGTTTGTGCTTAAATTCTAGATGAAAAAAATCTACAGATGACGATCAATTGTGGATGAAATTTTATATGGAACCGTGAATTGAGGTCATATACTATATAAGCGGACGAACATCGCATTATTTTAAGTATTTTGTATAACACAAAATTAATATAAAATGAGTTCTTTATAAAATATGAAAATTTAAATTATATTAAAAATTGTGTTTTTACAAATTACAAATAAATGTGTTTCAAATTAAAGTCAATCTACAGAAAACTAACTAATATTCGAACGGTGAAACGTGAAACGTGTTAATATATTTGAGAAATACGTTACTTGAATCAAGCGTATCGTGGCTTGATCTAAGAAATGTGTTACTGAATAACAGTAACACGTTGCCTGATTTAATAAACGCGATACTGAATTTGTGAAACACGTTACTTGAATCAAGCGTATCGTGTCTTGATTCAAGAAACATGATTTTGAATAACAGTAACACGTTGCTTGATTTAAGAAACACGTTACTGAATTTCAGAAACACGTTACTTGCACAAGCGCATTGATGTTGTTACTGAAAATCAGTAAATGCGTATCTTCAAATCATTGGTCTTGTTATTAAATTTAAGAAACATTTGAACGATCGTCGATTTGCTTGATTTGAGCCTTATTTGCTTGATTTTTCGGTTCCGTATTACCAGATAGAGCGGCCTATCCGCCGTTCCCAGTGTTGTTTTCCCTTAGTGTGATTCAAAAGGTTTTGGCCATAGGGTACCATTCCACGACCCTGAATCCACCATTGCCAAATTTTGTTTTCACTAAGCGAGTTTTAAAGGTGTTTTCAAAGTATAAACTGTCACTGATTAAAGTATAAATTCCACAAACCCTAAAATAGTACGTCTGTGTGAAACTAATCCTAATCTCATATTTTTAAGTAAATTTAAATCACAAAATCGTTTAGTAAAGAAAGAGCAAAACAATGTTAATCTTTTTTTCAGAAAGAACCATCCAAAAAGAATTCCAGTCTGCATTCTCAACGGATGATAATAATGCCTGGAATTTTTCATTATTGTTATCGCTTGGCCATCCATGTCCAGAATTTTTATTTATATTTTTGTTTGCAAGACCGAGTTTGATGTGCAAAAAAAGATGTTCTCCATTTCGACGAGAGCAACAAACTTTCTGTTGTATCTGTTGTACTGTTACTTTCTCTCTCTCTTCGGCCAGACATTTTTAATGCTCATGTTTTTCAAACTGGTATTCATGATTTCTCAATAAGTACTCGATGGATTGACTTGTATTTTTTTTTTTATTTTTGAGTACTTTAAGAGCAAAAATTATAAATAAAACGGTTACTAGAAATTTACATGTCCGCCATTTTTGTAATTTTTAGTCTTTATTTATATTATAGGTTCAAGTTCCAATATATATCTTGTAATTTTATATTTGTTTCATTTACCATTTTTTCACCGTGACGTTCGGCGGTGTATTAACACTTCCCATGACACTTGTATGCCCCAATAAAATATGTTTCTAGATTTTAAGTCTTTAAGAGTCAATAAATAACGGTCAAAAAACTAAATGTGTTAATTTACTTCCTATAAAAATATTCAAAAAATACATCGTGTGTTTAGAACTCTGGAAGAGCACAGTCCCTTATTCATATTTTTCAATTCCAATACAAAATATGTTCAAATATGTGGGAATAGGATTTTTAAATATCTCCAGCATATACAAACATAATACATAATGTATTTGCAAATAATGAGGAAGCATCGAAAACAGCTGTAACTGACCTCATTAGACACACAAATGCAAATAATATTCAATTAAATTTTACGTGTGTATGAGCGTATTCAAATCCGTTCCGACGTTATCAATAGGCTATGTAATTAAAAAGCAATCGATACCCTAAGCTCCAAGCTGGAAGAACTACGATCATAGTAAATATATATATATATACCTGGACGAATATCTAGTAACTAAACACATAAAACGTATACGAACATTTTAAGCTCGACATATACATGAATCCATAGTATACATACACAAAAAAATGCACCCGGGTATTTACAGACTGCGGAAAATTGGAAAACTTGCCGTGCGCGCTTTTGCGAGAACAAAAGTTGATTACACGCCATAAATTGACTGTTAATGCTATAAGGATTAAATGTGTTTCGATAGAGCGAGACATGGCGGAGCTGGTATTTTATTTTTTTGTCGCATGTGAATGGTATATAAGCCTGGAGCTTTTGTGAAAATTGAAATGATGCTGTTCAAAGCCACCGCAGCAGCTCATGACTCAAAATGTCTGAGTGCTGCGTCGGACGGTTTACGCACATAGTCCCTCCAGTTTGTCTATAGTCACCCGGTGTGATTCTCAATAGCAGCGTCCGCGTCGATGTTCTGCCTATTCAAGCGAACTATCGTACCTTTCAAACCAGCCAAAGGTGTGTATTCCACTAGTTATGTGCTGTACAGCACCCGTAAATAGTTTCTATGGTCATTCAAACATATGCTTAAGTTCTATAAACACATACACACAAAACTAAACTCGAAATGCATATTTTGCATTTATATATGTATAAACATGCACATTGTGCATACAAACACGAGAATACATAAATGCACGTCGTTGGCCAGACGTGTGCATGGTCAGTGCAACGCGGCAACAACAGTGCCGGCGGAAAAAATGCCGGGAAACGCTATAAATCTACTTGCGGGAAATTAGCTGGCACGTCCATTTCAATGGACTCACGGCGTGTGTATGTACGCGCGATGCAACGCAAACCGAAATCCGTGCTATTATGCCGCTTTCAGATCCACCTCTCGTCTCTAATGGCATAATGCATGGGTAGCAAAGTAATGTATGTGTGCTCGCTGTGGAGTACTACCCCATCCCCTATATATAGATACATACATATATGTGTATATGTTATAGATGCACGATAAATGAATTCAATACTCCTCTAACTACCCAATTTATAGTGATATATACATTATATATACATACCGTTTTCCTGTCAATATGCACTGGAAATTCAGTTTAGATATCTGCTGGCATCTGTCTGTTGGTGAAGCTGGTTTTCTGCATTTACGGAAGTTCTGTATCCACTGAGTATATTATACAGATATATTTTCCTTTATACATATATATATATAAGGGTTTTTCAATAGGTGCGCTTCAACTTTTTTCCGATAGGTGCGCTGAACGACGCCATGTTTTTCCTTGTT
>JANSTU010042945.1:0-10755 GCA_027564075.1 Bolitophila hybrida | reverse complement strand
GGCTTTGGCCGTCAACCGCGTCCAGTTCCGCAACTTTGTTGCTGATGCCCTATGTCCCAAATAGGGATCGAAGGAATCTATATATATATTATAAAAATGCCTGGAGATTAAAAAAACCTTATGTTATACAGACACATAAATAGGGCATAAAAGATAGGGCCTTAGAGGCCGTATTAGGTGGCGTTTAGTTGTCCAATTAGCTCGTGGTCTGCGTTTACAGTTTTTTCCACAAAGAGTGATAGTATTGTCTCATAGGTGTACTGTGTGAGCGAAACCAAGTTTGTTCGTTTATTTAGGGTCGTGTTTCGACACCAAGGTGGAACTCCAAGGACGCGTTTTAGGGATCATATTTGCGCAATTTATAGGCTCCGGTGCTGAACTCAAGCCATGATGCGTCATATACGAGTATCGGTCGTACTATTATGAATTTAAATATTAGCAGTTAATTCTCAAATTATACGTATGATACGTTTTTCGTCGAGTGTTAGGCCTAATCACGTGATGCTTCTTGACCAAAGAATTACCACACCTGAGTGTTTGAGTATGTGTTTCAGTTTATTTTGGCACGATTTTGATTTTCCATTTTTCGAAATATAGCACCAGAGTAATTAGCGCTTTCTTCTTCCCACGTTTGATTGTAAACTGGATGTAAAGATTGCTGTATCGTAAGCGTACGTTGCGATCTGGCAAAGTTTCGGGGTGGGGATGTCGGATGTGTATAGGTTGTATAGTAGTGGACTTAGTACAGATGCTTGTGGAACTCCAGCAGGGATTTAGTGTGAGGAATAAGTTGAACATGAGGTAGTTACTGCGAATGTTTGACCATTTAGGAATGATTTTATGATTCTTAATAGGTACTAGGTAGCTGGGTGTGTTAGAACTATATAGTTAATGGATTAGACCGTCTTGCCATACCAGGAGCTTTGAGAGGTGTAAGGTATATCTATAGAGAACATGATATCAACATTTCTTCCGATCACTCAAGTAGTCTTAAGTCTCAATCTCATAGTTGCCTTCGAGGGCGATACAACGATTATAGCGGTCATACAATTTTTGGATACCAAAATAGGCCAAAGTTTCAGCAGATTAGGATTATCGACGATAGCATGTGCACCTTAAATTTGCGATCGTTCATAACCAATTTGTGGATTTGTTTGATGTTTTCTGGAATAAAAGCCTCATTTGGGCGTCCACTGCCCTCTGCATCATTTGTGCTGGTACGACCATATTCATATTCAGTAATCCAGTTTTCTACCATTTTTCTCCATGGAGCAGAGTTCGGATAATGTTTATCAAGCCATTGGGGTCTACTACAACAAACATCAAACTGCGTAAGACATTCTCTTACGTAAGAGCAGCTATAATGCGTATACATTTTAAGATAATATTTCAAGGTCAAAAAAATGCATTTTCGTCTCCAAAAAAAATAATTCTTGTCACCAAATTATTTCGTGACAAGAATGCACTGCAGTTTTAAACGCCGTTCTCTGAATATTATTGTGATTTGGTGACAAAAAAACAAGTGCTTATTTATACGGCTCACTTTTGTGTGTTCTAGTTTCTTTTATTCTTTAAACTATTGCCCCCCCCCCCTCATTTTATATCTTCTGTACGCTAGCCCCTTCATTTGTCGACCCCAAAACTACAAAAAATAGTCTGCCCTAGTGAAACCCTTAGTGGTGAGAGAATATCACATTTTTTTACCCAGGAGTGTAAGGTATCATCTGAAAGGTTTTTAAAATGCCTATGTAAGATGAATAAAATCGGATAACCCTTAAGGGAGATAGGGGCAAAGGTCTTTTTTTGTATTTGTGTGTAAAAAGGAGAGGATTGAGAGGGTTAAAAAATGTAAGGGTTAATTATAAAAGATTAGGAGTTACTGAACACAGCAGTTCTATTTTATGGTTCGTGGAAATTATACTTTGGACGATTTATTCAAATCGAGTATTCGCTCTGCTGTAGACTCGACAAAAACTGATTTGTAGCCAAATTTAGACTAAACTTTGATGCTCTCTATTTATTATAAAAAACCTTCTTTAAATTCGGGTAATTTTGTTAATGTTATCCCAAAAACAGATTGATAGATTAGTGCGTATGGAGTAACGTTCTAAGTAAGAACAGATGCACGCAGGTCACATATCGAACTCATTGTACTCCTCCGATCCATTTCTAGATCTTAGTCATCCTCATCAAAGCATTTCGATCTTCTTATAAAGTCCTAAATGTTTTTAAGTTTGAGTGAGGACATATTATCTAAGTTAAGGATAGAGCATCCTAACGTAGACATTATTATTCTTGAGAGGTCAATGTTCCACCGTATCCTCTCCATTTCACATGCTCTACAGAGCGGTGTGTGAGACAGTGACGTGTTAGAAGATTGGTAAGCGTTCTGATCCTAAATCTGGGCTTCAAAATACTTTTTTAGATTGTCGGTATTTAGCAGAATCATCCCACATGCACGTTTGTACTTGTTTGTTTGTTTGTCTGACTTTTGTTTGAATAGCTCCAATAGGTCCATGCTCGAGCATTTGAGGGCAAATTCGTCTCCCTCATTAATAAAAATGTTTGAATGACCTATACTCATCTCAGTTCAACGTTATTATTGATCCAGAGATTTCGGAGAAGGTCAATACACTCCTGAACCGTTTTAGACGTTAAACGATATGCCTTTAAAGCAGCTGGGCTACCAAAGAATATGATAACGGTTCTGTTTGTTATATGTACAATATTTAATTCCACAATACTAGGGACATAACAGTGTATATAATTTGAATAAATGTCGAAAATCCCCAATGTCCGTCCTACAATACTACGTATAATTATAAAAAGATTAAAAATTAATATATTTATATATAAACATATATAATCTAAAACGTGGTGGGTCAAAGGTGACAAGATTTCGTAAAATATAATCTAACATATGTGTGTAATTAAAACTCAACGATAATAAGCATTTATAGCAATTTACAGTTTACTTAAAATGATAGTCTTAGTTTTGAGAAGGTATAATATATCACTTTCTATTTTGATTAAATTTAATATGTTAAGCAAGTAACAAAAACTATAAAAAATTATTAATACAATTATTTGTATTTAATTAGTTCTTTGCAATACACATCGAATTGATTAATCTGTAATTTATAAATAAATACGTATTGAATATTGAATACCCTTTGCGATTAAAATGATTATGACTAACACAACTACACATAAACACTTCTTATCAGCTTAATACTTTACTAATCTGATACTAAATTTCAAGTCATTTTTATTTGAAAATAATATATTAGAACCTATGCGTAAATAAAGAGTTGCTTGCCACCGAAACTGACCCACACCAACAAAGTCAATACTACAAACACCATATCATGCGTTCACACACGCATTCGTCTGCATCTCTTCAGTCTTCACCTTCAAAAATCACAATATTTTACCGTGCGAGGTTTGAGCTACCTCAACATTTATTATTTTATATACAATGTCTGAAGCCGTGCGCAAAACGCGTAATGACGACCACATGCACACACACACACACACACATATATATATATAAATAATGTACAATGTATTGATGGATATTTTTTTATTTTATTTTTGGTGACAATGAGAAAACCAAACTAATGTTGTAATCATCGCACAAATACACTGATAGTCGTGCTATCGTCATCGTGATTTTGCGTTGCGGTGGCGGCACGGTGTGCAGCAGCACGCAAAATGACTTTCAATCCACCCTGCGAGCGCTGCTGCTATTTCGATATTATACAAAACAAACATACTCACGAAAAATAAACAGAAAAAAGGTTTTATAATATTTTTAAAAAGATCGAACTGAACGTGTGTATGTGCTATCACACATTGCACACATCTACAAATATATAAATACATACAATTTATAGGTAAGATCCACTCAAAGAAACACTTATCTAAATTACCTTGGGATTGTCACACACTTTGTATGACAATTGTACGTAGAGATGGCCTTTTCGAGCTCTTCCAGGGCACCGGACTTTTTTAACTTCTTAACCAAACTTTTGACTGCCTTCTCTGACCATTTTCCCTCGATCGACGAGTCTTCGTTGCCCTTTTTCCAGGCCAGCAGGCGCTTCACTATCGGCGGTGTAAACGGCAACATTGGAATTGCGTCTGCTACTTTTCTCCGTAAACGGCTGTGTATTTCTTATTAGGTCTTACTCTTAATACTACGTCTCACGCAATTCACACTGAATACACTCACACAGATACACACGCAGGACCCGACCGGGCTCCGAATGCTGTATATACAAAAGTCGCTGAGCCGCCGTCTGGACGACGTATAAAATAATTGAATTCACTTTATGCGACTAGAAAATCTACGACATGTACGAATTTAATTAATTGTGATCACTTTTGCACTTGCTGGGTATAATATGCTGATGAGCGTCTTGTCTTGACGAACAACACTGATGGATTGGATACACTTTACACCGTTGTCGTCATATTATGAAATTGAATAACAGTGCCTGTTGTGCGACTGCTCAGTAGTCTCAGTACTGAAATGTCGAGTTTATATTATCTAAGAATCGAATAATATATATTGAATTCGTCTATATTCGTACCGAGAAACTTTGCGAATTGCGAGTTAACTTTTGTGCTGAAGAATTGAAGATTGAGCGATGAGCGCTGAGCGCTGATAAATTTGTGCCAACTGAACTTGAAAAATGACAATACGCGGACTGTGAAGTTGATGGTGCCTATCTAGTTGTGTTGGTGTCATTTTTGTGTGGGCAAGAGTAGGCAAGCAATATTATCAATTGTAATGGTGCAAATGAGACGTATGGATTTTTCATTGTGCTGCCAGATGTGAGATTTAACATAGATGTGTGGACTAAATGGAATGTACATTCATAAATATTTATTAATATGTTTATAAATAAGTTTAGTAATTCTAATAAAAAAAATGAGATAATTTATAAGTTTTGGATATAATGCGATTTTACCATTTTAATGACTTAAAAAATTACAGTTCGATGTAAGCGTTTTAACGCGTTATATTATGTTATCATGCGTTACATTTTAAATTACTAGTATTCACTCATTGGATCCTAAATTAGTATTAGTATATTCATAATTGTATAATATTTATTCTATATTGTGTTATCACCAGGGATGGGAAAAAGCATGTCGACAATCATCAACATTACCTAAATTTCGTGTAGTTAAGGTCGATTGCTGTCAGTTTTTTTTTCAGAATACATGTTTGACATTTTAAAACACATAACAAACAAACAAATATTTATTTTAAGCTACATTACATTACAAATATGAAAAATAATTAATATGAATGTAATTTACATATATATATTAATATTCGTAAAATTTACCAAAAATCGCATGTCACAAATCTTAAAACAAAATGTATTTTTCAGATAAAAATTTGTCATACTGCCATAAAGAATGTTCGTTTTAGATATTTTCGTGGATATTTTATGGTAGCAAAGAGCAAAGTTGTGCTGGGACTCACACTTATTTCATTATAATCTCAGCTTCTCACTTTGACAATGCCGACAACAGTGTTGCGGTAATATAAATCCGAGTATAAATCGACCTTTAATTGAATGCCCAATTTAGACAATTGTCACAAAAGTTTAAACAATACATGAATACAGCCTGACAGCTTACTGCATATTTAAAACTAAAGTGACAGCTAAAACTTAATAATTTCGTTCATTAATTTATATTATTAAAAAAAAAATTTATTTCTCAGTATTTAAATATATTGTTCTGATCTGTCATATGTCATTTGTCGGCAATTGTAGGCAATTGAATTAACTACATGTAGTTAATCATGTTATCAATTATGTCGCCAATTGGTTAATTAATTAAAATATTTTAATATAAAAATTATTTTATGCGCTTGTCAAATTGGTTAGAATGTGTTGGTAATGTGTGTTAGGAGCTGTCATTAAACAGGAGTACAATACATATATGTGTTTATCTGTGGTAAAATGTAGCATACGATATACTGTTAAAGTAACTTTACAAGTATTGTGTTGTCCACCGTGAGATTCGAACCTGCGACTGATGGATCCATGAGCGAAGCGAAGATCCAAAAGTAAATGTGTAATATAATTTGCATGTATTGATGTTCCTATTATTACTAATATTTTACTTTAAATGTACTCTAAAACAACAATGAAAAATTGTGTACTACTCTTAAAGAACATTAAGTTTCGCTAAAAATACTGATGTTCTTTAAAGTATGGCCGAAAAATTAATGGAACCTTAAAAGAAGTTCAATTACTTTTAATGAACTTGAAAGTTCTTTGTCTGATTGTTCCGTACTTTGAGCTTCTAGGGTATGGCCTTAGGAAAACTATCCTTGGGAATGGAGGAGATAATATTCTGTGTCCGACCACTATTTGTATATGGTTTTAGACAAACCACATTTGAAAAAATATATAATGCTATGCTTAGTAATTACATAATTCCGTACATTAAAAACACTTTACAAATAAATAATATATTTAGCAAATTTAATGCAAATCGAAAGGGAATAGCGAATAGGCCCATGTCGATGCCAACGCCATCATTTACATCAGGTAACATCGAATAACTGAAAGCACATACACAAACCACGTTATATATGCCAAATTGTATTGAAAACTTTGAAAACAAGACTGTGCAGTGTGTACATATGCGCACGCACACACAAGTGCCACACAGAGTCACGTACGAACGAACACATACATAAAACACACCACAGTCCACAGAGGAAACTGGCTCGTATTTCTATGGCTGTCAGTGTGATTTTCTCCTCGTAATTAATTTCAAATAATCGCGATGAGTGATCGCTATTGATTAAGTTCGTAGTTTGTGTTATTCCTTTAATATCCGTTCTTCGATTTGTAAAAAAATCTGTTCAGTTTTTTTGCGAAATAACCGTAAATATTGAGTTAGTCTTACGTTGCTCGTTTGGTCGCGCTTTGTTACGAGTACGCACAAACTCACACATATACATATATAGAACAGCACACAGATACGAACCTGCGAGCTGCAGAGAACCTCTGGCCTTGTACATGCAAATAAAAGACACATCAGTGAGGCCTAGCTAGAGTGTTTTTTGTTTTTATTTTAAGATACTCCGATTTCGTGGAAATCATACGATTAACACAACAAATGTAAGTATATTGTGTCTCCATGGATACCTTTCTGCTACCATAATCTCAACAATTACCAGATGCTAGTCGTTCTGTAGCGTCAAGTTACTTTTCCATATCTGGAAACTGTTCGCTTTACTAATTAAATTTACCAAACCTTTTTGACACTATATACATATATGCATGCGTGTATGTGTGCGTTTGCACCGTTTTGAGAGAATTAGCTTTGATTTCATTTCCTGATTTGTATTGGTCTTACTGGCAGCTAATGACTCTGGTGACCATCAGCGCGTGTTAAATGCTTTCCCTTACTTATGAAATATATTTTTTTTAGTTGTTGCAGTAAACAAGACTTGACACTTGTTCCAAAAATGGCACGACAAATTTCATACAACAGCAACGGAACTAGCGGAAACAGACCAATTGATCTGGAAGAGGTAAATATTTTGGATCCGAGTGTTTGTTAGATTTCACAAATAATTATTATTTTATATGACCTCGTAGATATGGACTGGCCTAAACAAAGGCATTACTCAGATTTATGAGAGAGAACGAAGCCTCACCAGACAGCAGTACATGGATTTGTACACGTAAGATATTGATCATTTTAGTGTCGTCTTGACACTTTTTTCATATATTATTATTCAATTTTAGACTCGTTTACAACTATTGCACTAGTGTACATCCCAATCCGGCAGCAAGTCGTCCATCAGTCCCAGCAAGGGGTGCCAAAAAGGGAGCCGGAAGTAAGATTCCCTTATCTAGAATATTCCATTAAAATGAATGTTAATTTTAATTTAATGTCAATTTGTGATTTTTGTTTTTAGCTGGTGCACAGCTTGTTGGTCAGGAACTCTATAAACGTCTTAAAGAGTTCCTCGAAAATTATCTAATCGATTTGCTTAAGGTATAGCTATACTATTTATTTATTTTATAAAGTCTAATCTTTTTTTCCAAATTTTAGAACGGTGTTGATCTCATCGACGAGGAAGTTCTGACTTTTTATACAAAGAAATGGGAAGAATACCAGTTTTCTAGCAAGGTGCTGAACGGAGTATGTGCCTACATCAATCGACAGTGGGTTAAACGTGAATGCGAGGAGGGTCACAAGGAAATCTACGAGATCTATCAGTTGGCACTTGTTACATGGCGCGGACATTTGTTCAAGTATCTTAATAAACAGGTTACAAATGCTGTATTGAAACTCATTGAAAAGGAGCGTAATGGCGAAACGATTAATTCTCGTCTTGTGTCGGGTGTCATCAATTGCTATGTTGAACTTGGACTGAACGAAGACAATCCTAGTGCACGCGGTCAGAATCTGAGTGTTTACAAGGAAAGCTTCGAGAATGTATTCCTTGAGGATACCGAACGCTTCTATTCGAGTGAAAGTGCTGATTTCTTGCGTGAAAATCCCGTTACCGAGTACATGAAGCGCGTCGATCAACGTTTGCACGAGGAGCACAAACGCGTCCAAGTTTATCTACATGAAAACACCCACGAACGCCTTGCCAAGTGTTGTGAACGCGTACTTATTCAAAAACACTTGGAGATTTTCCGCACTGAATTTCAGAATCTTTTGGACTCGGAAAAGAATCCAGACTTAGGTCGAATGTACTCACTAGTTGCTCGTATACCTGATGGTTTAAAAGAACTGAAGCTTGTGCTTGAGGAGCACATTCAGACACAGGGAACCCAGGCAATTGCAAAGTGTGGAGAAGCTGCCAACAGTGATCCCAAGTCTTATGTTCAGACTATTCTGGAAGTGCATAAGAAATACAATGCCCTCGTACTTATTGCATTCAATAATGATAATGGATTTGTGGCAGCCCTAGACAAAGCCTGCGGAAAATTCATTAACTCAAATGCTGTGACAATTGCGAGTAAGAGCACTAGTAAAAGCCCTGAACTACTGGCCAAGTACTGTGATCTTTTGCTCAAAAAATCTTCTAAGAACCCTGAGGAGGCCGAACTTGAGGACACCCTCAATCAGGTTATGGTTGTTTTCAAGTACATTGAAGATAAGGATGTATTCCAGAAGTTCTATAGTAAAATGTTGGCCAAAAGACTGGTGCACCACACTTCAGCAAGTGATGACGCAGAAGCCTCTATGATTTCTAAATTAAAGCAAGCTTGTGGCTACGAGTACACAATTAAATTGCAGCGAATGTTCCAGGATATTGGTGTTTCGAAAGACCTTAATGAGCAGTTCCGTAAACATCAGAAGGATGCGAACGTTTGCAGCGAGCTGGACTTTAGTATTCAGGTGCTGTCAAGTGGCTCGTGGCCGTTTACGCAGAGTTTCACATTCCCTCTGCCTATGGAGGTAAAATTCATAGTGTCGTCTTGATGAATTTAAATATTTTATCTTGGTTTGTGTTTTGTTGTCATAGTTGGGACGATCGGTACAGCGATTCAATAGCTTCTATGCTGGTATTCATTCAGGACGCAAATTAAATTGGCTCTACAATATGTGCAAGGGTGAGCTGGTCACAAACTGCTTCAAGAATCGTTACACACTTCAGGTAAACAAAACGCCATTTACTTTGCTCTAGATATATTTCCTAATATAAATCTTTGCAGGCTAGCACCTTTCAAATGGCAGTTCTTTTGCAATACAATGAACAGGATAGTTTAACGGTACAACAGCTTTTGGACAACACAGGTATATTGTGGAGGCTTACCAAAATATCTTACTTTCTGATTCTTATAAATTATGTTTATTGTAGAAATCCACCAGGAAAGTTTGATTCAAGTACTGCAGATTCTGCTGAAAGCCAAACTGCTGACAAGCGTAGACGACGAGGCCTCGATTACACCACAATCAATAATCGAACTTTTCATGGGCTATAAAAAGTAATCATTTTCAATAATAGTTATTTGACAGCACAGCAAAGGTTTTAACATTATTTAATGCCATTTTTAGTAAAAAACTAAGAATCAACATAAACGTACCGTTAAAAACCGAACTGAAGGTCGAACAGGAGGCCACACACAAACACATTGAAGAAGACCGCAAACTACTGATTCAGGCTGCTATTGTACGGATAATGAAGATGCGAAAAATGCTTAATCACACACAGCTCGTGGGCGAAGTGCTCAATCAACTGTCCACCCGCTTTAAGCCCAAGGTTCCCGTCATTAAGGTTCGTCAAAATAAAACAAGACCATCTCCAAAAGCAGACCAAACTAATATTTATGTGTTTTTTTTTCAGAAATGCATTGATATTCTTATCGAGAAGGAATACCTGGAGCGCAAAGAGGGTCAAAAGGACACATACAGTTACTTAGCTTGATTAACAAATTAGTAGTTAAACTTCTAAATAAATATTCATTTAAAATTAGTTCGATAATAATTTAAACGACTACCATAAACCGCGAAATTTGAGAAGATTCTACACACACAACAACAACACAAATCAAAACAAATATTTGTCAGCTATATAATATTTTAATTCTTTGGAAGCAAAGCAATTTATTAAACGACATTCAACAATAAAACAAAACGAAGCACCAGTCGCTTTTAACCCATCAGCTCTTCAATAGAGAATTTCGGTATAAAAATTCATCCCAAAAAACATCCGAGAACGTGCATCATTCATCCACACAATTATTATAG
>JANSTU010042944.1:0-24420 GCA_027564075.1 Bolitophila hybrida | reverse complement strand
ATTTAATATAAAATTATATTAATTTTTTTTATTTAATAAAAGTTTTAATGTAAACTAACTTGTTGCATCGTCTGCCTGAGAAAACAAAATAATAAAATTGAGTGTCTCGAGATTTTTTGTAAAAATATAGGCCGAATAGAGGTTGAGCGTTCAGTTACTGATGGAACCTCGTGGAGAGCAGTCGCCTCTCTCCGTATTCTCTCTATCACCAAAAGCTGCATTTATTATCTGGAACACATGGCAAATTATGGACTGTGTAGTAGCTCTCTCACTCTCTGTTACTCCCTCTCACTCTTTCTCACACTCTCACACTCTCTCTCTCACCAAAGGCTGCAATTTTTAACTGAAACACAGGGAGAATGCAAGGAAGTAACTCCCTATGTCACAGGCGAGATCTGTTCCGGAGAAGGTCGCCAGCTCAATACACGAAATCATCGTCAAGGTTTTTAACTTAATCCTTCAAAAAGCTAACTGCCTATAATCTATTGATGGACGTCTCGATCCAAATATTCACACGCAAACACTAGGCGAAGTGTACCAGGAAATCGAGAACTTCACAACCTTAAAAAGTATGCGGACATTGCTTGGCAGGTATGCAAGTATTGTAACGGTGAAAAACATAATCTTTGTCCAAAGTATGTGATGCCGCACACCGGATTAATTGACCATTACGGGTTCACACAAGTGGTCACGTCATGCTAATGTGCTGTTTGTGCTGTGCTACTCCTATTGGAGCTTATGTGCTCTAACACTCAAAACACATCCCCGATGGTTAGGAGTCTTAATTTGCCCTGACGCGATACACTTATTGTTATATACAGGGTGATGGCATTGATGGCATTAATGTTCCGTTATTCCAAATCAATAATCTATTTCAGAAATATTCTATGAATAGCATGACGAACCTACTGATTTAAAGTGCTACATTCAAAAAACAATTCAGTCAGCCGGCCGGGATTGAACCGACGACCATATATGGAATATTACCCTGTGTCTGTTAAACTGTTTAACAGCAACACAGAAGGAAGAAAACGTACAGGTAATGTCAAAGCCCGATGGAAAGACGCCGCTGTTTAGGAGTGATGGATTAAAGAGCTTTGGCGGTAAATATGTCCAATTGAAGAAAGGTGCTGGGCGAGCACTATCAAATTAATTTGCACAGTGGCGAATGAACCATGCAGCGTGCATACTGTTAGTGTGGAGGCAGCAATAGGCTAACCTCCCTTGTGAATAACCTCTATATCTATCTCGATAGTCTGTTTTCCTAGTCCCTAGTTTCGGGGAGGGTCATAACTGAATATTAGTTATTTGTAACTATAAATTTGTTTGTATGTATGACGGGACAATTTGATCAGAATGTCGATTTTGTGGCGTTTTGGCATTCAAGAGGAGATAATGAAGAATCGAAGACGGCTCGGCTATATTATCACTGTTACACTTGCACAAATCTCATGTGCGCTTCTCTCTCTCTCTCTCTTCCTTAACTCAGATAAAACAAATACACTCAATTTCTATTTAAATTTTTACTTAATGTCACTTTGTTTTTAATTCATTAATTTTATTTACACATTAACACTAAACAATTCTTGATTATTCTTAATTAAATATAATCATTAATGCTAACATTATATAGTACTATTTTTACATTTTAAACTTATGAAATATAACAAAGAAACAAACATTTTCGTGTGTGTTTGTATGTGTCTGTGTATGTGAGTGTGTGTGTATGTGAAAACAAAAGGAAACAAACCAACAAAGAAATTCTATTTGTTCTTAATTTTTTTAGTTCGGATTATGTTTTTTGCATAAGTGTTTGGCTGTTTTAGATTCAATTTATATTAACATAGTGCACTGGTGTCATATCTTAAGGAACGCAGGAGTGTTTTAATTTCCATATATAGCAGCCCTCTATCGCGTTTCCTAAGTTCTGACACTAGTGCTGTGATATACAATGAGCTTTATTGTTTAAGTGTACCATTAACAAAATCGTTTTTATCCTTTCTTTGTTGAATGCTGCAATTTCTTTCAGTGTATATATATAAACAAACATCTTTAACACATTAGTAGGCATTTTGTTCTTCGTGTATTCATTTATATATATTTTTATGTTTAATTAATGTTATATAGCAATTTAAAGAGATCAGCGTTTGTTTTTTTTTGTTGTTTTTTTTTTTTTGTTTTGTGAATATTTTTCTTTCTTCTTCATCATCTTCTTTATCGTTTTTTTTTTTTAAATATTATCTACAAGTACATTGAATTATTGTTTGTTTGCATATTCGTTTTTTTTGTTTTCTTCTTTACCGCGCGCACTCTCTGGACCAGCCAACTTCTTGGGCCGCTCTCAAAAAAATTAAATTAAATTAAAACAATATGTCATTTCCAAATAACAATTAATAACAACAATAACAATTATAGCTACTGCCTGTGAACACAAAATTAAGTTGGTGGGATGACAAACAGAATTAATATTAAACATTAGGATTACATTTGTTATTATCTTTCCTTTTACTTCGAATCTAGAATGGATTGAAAATTTGCAAATGATAAAGCATGATCGTGCTTTGTTTTTTCTTTTTATTTTTCTAAATCATTTTTGAAGTACCACAGAATTCAATATGCGAATACCACAATTTTTGAACTAAAGATTTGAACAATTTATTATAATTATATGTAAAAATATGCAAGCATATGATTTGAGACAACAAGCACATTAATTCATAATAAAATCACTACAAGCCGCTTCGTTACATACATTTTCCGAAGACAACTTTGTAGATGTTTAGTGTTGCTGCTTCTGATAATTTATCACTCGCACTATATCTGACCGTACCACTATTGTATATTATGTTCGTTTAAGTCCATTTACATTATTTAAAACAAAAATAAAATTGTATTCTATTATAAATTAAAAATTATCACTGTTCACTTGTAAAATGTGTTTAGTATGTATTGTTGTGTTTGTTGTTTCCGTTTTTTTTAATTTTTAGAATTGATTGTTTTTGTTTGATTGCAACTATCATGTTAAAACTTACATTACGAACGAACACACTTGTTTGGATTGGTTTGAAATTGTTGATGTTTTTCTTTGCGGGGGTGGGAGTACGATTCGACGATAAAGGATTTAGTTTTGATGTTTTTGCGCAAAAAATATGGAAAAAGCTTAAGAAAACTTCGCACTCACACATACACACACACTGCTTGTGCACATTTGATATATATAGTACATATAAATGATGGTGGTTGATTCTCGTAGTGGAGGGTTTTTTTATGTTGCTGATGACGAAAAACGCACATTAAAACATCAACTCGCTGCCCAGCACAACAACAGCAGCAGCCAAACAATTGTTGTTGTTGCTATTATTGTTTGTGGTGGTCGTATTGAGTCTACAAGCAGTGGCGGCCGGCGAATTGTTTAACGTTAAATTATTATTTATAGTATTGTTATTATGTAAATTGGAACAGCCAACAGATGGCGGTGGTGGTCGTATAGACGACATCACGGCAGAAAGATGTGGTACAAGCAGCAATTTATTTCAGCTCAATTTAACGCGTTTACGTGGTGGACCGATTGGTGGGATTTGCTGGGTTGCTAGCGCTCGAAACGCTTCCGCTATCAGATGAGGATGGCTGAGAATCATGTTTTTCCAGCCGGCCGTTTCCATGACGTCTGTAGGATGACTGCAAAAAGTATAGGATAATTGTAAGAAAACTGCCGTTTGATTTGTGATAAATTACAAAAGCGCAATATCATCACATATCAAGAAAAATAGTATGGCGTTGTATGTGTGGGTGTACTTACGTGTTAATAAATTCTATTGTTTGGGCTTTCAACTGATCCGCACTATGCAGATCGGCCAAAATAAGGGTGTCGGCGGCGGTTTCCACAGAAAGATTCACGCACAGCGCTTCTTCACACATGACCTTAAGTTTTTCCAGTGCATACTGTTAACAAGTAATAGAAAATAACATTAAAATAAAATACTCTTATTCTTTTCAACAATTCACATACTTTGTCAGCAGCTGCTAGCAGGTCGTCGGCCATTTTTTCGAGATTAGGAGCTTTCCCCGTGTATATAAACCGCAACATCTCTTTCAGCACTTCGTGATCAACATCTTGAATGGCTACCCTGTTTTGTTTTCGTTCCTCCATCTCGTGCTCGAACATTGCCGCAAACACAGGACTTCGTGCTAGGAAACAGAGACAAAAACAATTAATATTATTTGAATTAAAATTATATCTCAGTCAATGATAGATCATGTGAAATGTGCTGACCTGCTAGTAGTGCTTTGTGTGCCTGGAACTCTCGACCGCCCACCGCCAGCGTTACATCACTGAATCGTTCGTTATCAAACAAATTCCCCAGATCTTCTGACAATCGGCATTCGGGTACTTTGAACTGAACAATATTACTCTGTCCGGATATATTCACACTGTCTGCAACCACACTGACTTCGCAGAATATCGTTAATTTGTCTTCGGGCAGCAAACCATTTGCTTCGTCCAGCAGAAAGTCACGTCGAATGAATTTCTTGAATCCCCAGTCCTTTCCCTGAACGAATCGGTACGCTCTGTAAAATAGTTTCGTTTAAATATTTTTTCACTTTTAATATTTTTTAAAAAACAAACTCACCTCTGTGACTCCATTGCTTTGGTCTCTTCTCGTTTTGCATTCAGAATCGAGAATTTAAATTTGGCTCTAACTTCGGATTTATTGCAGGATACTAATAACAGATACAAAGAAAGGTAGTCTTTGCTTTCTTCATCTAGACCTTTGGGATTAACACGTAAACACCTGTGCACAAAAAAAATAATTGTTATATTATCGTTTTGTCATAAATTAATTATCGTTTATAAATTACCATTTCAGTTTGTCATTAGCACCGGCAGAGAAGGTAGATGATTTTAATACTTCGCCCATTTCTTCGCGACAAAAGCTAAAGTTATTTATCGTCCACATATAGCTGAACTTCACCACTTTTACCTGCAAAATAAAAGAGAATTAAAAATTAGTATGCATATATATTTTTATATCTATGAATAGTTCAATATATTTATTCCCCTCATTTCATTGAGATCGATTTCACACATAATTTAAATTACGTTTCTATTTGCATTTCAATTTATCGTCATGCTTTAGCCATTAATTTTCATTATACAAACTCCGCAAATCGTATAATTTAAGTGTGTACACATTTTTTTGTATTTAAACACGCATATTGTACTCTGTGCAGAGAGCTGCATATAAAATGCACACCGGGTATACATAATTTGTGTGAGAGTGTGTTACCACAGCATAAACCTTACATAAATAATTACTTTATCTTTATCTGAGCCTAGTTTCTCTGCTCGTTTGCGTTCGCTCAAGATGCGCGAGTTGAGTGAGTTTTGTAACCAGCATCTTTACAATGCTGATTTCTTGGAGAAATCCAATGAAAAATGTGCTGCACGCGCGTGCACCTACCTACCGCCTCCACAATATCTAAAATACAGTACGATATTGCAACACGGTTTCGAATATATGTATATATGAGCGACAACGCGCATTTATGTGTATGGTGTATATAGGTATGTGATATTTAGCCCTGACTGTTGCATAAACAAATACAATTGCCATTTTTCACAAAGTGAAAACGAGGCATGAATTTCCTGAACTCTCTCGTGTTAATAAATTATAAAATAAATCTAATGCTTTGGACCTTTCTCTGGTATTAATATATATATACAGAGCAAATGTCGTTTGTGTAAAAGCGTACACTTTTGCTGTCGGACGCAGTCGCTTTTCTATTTTCCATTTTTTTTTTACCATTGTGAAATGAATGAATTACATTTACTGAATATATTTTCCACAGTACACAGGCACATAATATACCATTACGGCCGAACGTTTGATTGCACTGGTTAAACTTCCTTGTCTTTGTAGTGCTATTACGGTGATTTTTCGCAAACGTTACGTGTCTTAACTCTCTCATACACATAAATACCATAATAATCTACTGAAAACGAATATACAACAGATACATATATATACACAATTTACGTGCGCGGACAACGCGTGGCGCTATCGAATAACAACAACAAAAAACAACACATTTCGAGCGAGAGTTTAAGTGAATAAAAAGTGAAAGTGAATAATATACTTTTCTTGTGTCACACAAGTCACAAAATATACGGTTGAAACGAATGCACGAAATATACTCTTAAAAGATTTAATGATATTTATGATTAGATCGCGGGAAATGCGAACACATACACACACATACATTTCTGTTTATATGTTTTTAGTCAACTTTCTTTCCTTTCGGAATATATGTCTCTTCCTGACGCGCGGGCATCAACCAAATTATCTTGTGTATCGCATGTGCGCGCGAAAAGTGAATGTAGTGCATACCTTTTTATATATAAATTAAAATGAAGAAGAAAGATTTGGTTTATTGGTTTCCTTTGAGAAACTAAAATAGAATTTATATTCAGCAGATTTAGTGTGTTTTTGTTTATGTAGTGGTTTTCGATTAGGATTTTTGTATTCGAGATGTGAATTGAATGATTCAAATTGTTTTCTACCTGGCATAACAAACAGAATGGCTACAATTAAATAAAAATAGAACTACATTAAATTAAACTTTTGCGAATAATTTCTTATTTTAAATACAAATTTACACCTTTTAAGCTAGTATGTTAAAGAGGCCGATCATTGAAAATGCGCATGTTGGATTTTGCGTTTATTTATTTTTCTTTTTTATTAATTCGTTCTTTTTTTATTCCATTATTTTTGACGAATTTTTACCGAACTTTACCGAAGAAATGGCACTTTTCATTACACATTTTTCCTCGGTACCCCCGATAAAATCAAATTAGATAGATATTTATGGACTAAAGTAATTGTAATACAATTTTTAAAACTTTTAATTTTATTTATTTTAAAATAAAACGTTTTTTGAATTAGCAACAAACTTTACAAAAAAAAGTCGAACATGCCCTTTTAATTTTCCATAATAAGAAGTTAAGACTAGTCACTTAGGATGAACCAAATCCGATGTTGGCCATTTCAGTTAATAATCGCAAATAGAAAAATTTATCGATATTTTTATGGAAACATTTACTGCATGAAAATAGTTTATAGTAAAATAGGCCGTTTTTTTAATTAAAATGGAGACAACTTTTTAGAAGGAAAAACATTTTGTTATTGTAAAGCAAATGGTAAAATGGACCATTATAAAGTAATAAATTAAAATTAATAAAAAATAATTTGATCAATTTCTATATTTATGGATTTAGAAAATCGCATTATTATAAATAATAACTTTTACAATACGTTACATATACGTTATACCATTATCCCAGTTTTTCAATTTTTTCAAAACCTGCAATCCCTTTTTTAATTTCCAAAAAAAGGAATTCTAAACATTGGTACATTATTTCACAGCTCATATAATTTATAAATAAACTCTTGCTTAAATCGAGTTACCAGCCAAGTTTTATATGCGCCGCAAAAGATCGACATGTGCCTTTCGAAAGACATCCATAAATCATTTAGCAAAACTGTCAACACACTAATTTGTACATTTGTAATATAAGCTAAATATATACAAATAGTCTGTAGTTTATAGTACACATTTGAGAAGTGACTCAAAAGCATATATAAAAAAAATAAAGCAAATTAACCAATTAAAATTCCCTTCATATGAATTTATTCATGATTCGTTCGTATGTATGTTGTATAATTGTACATATAATACAACAACAACAAAATATGTTGCAGCACAGAACAGCATGAGCATACATAATTGGTAAGTCATTTGAGCGTGTGCTCGTGCAGACTTTTGCAGTCAATGCACTCTCGTGCGCATCTATTTTTATATTCGCATATAATGCAATTGTGGTCAATGCATCGCCATGAAAAGGGCTATTTGTTAATAAAACAATTTATAAAAAAAATGTTTTTCCTCTCTGACGACAAAAACAAGACACAAATTATAAACAACAGTTGGTTATAGCCGCTTGACAGTGCACCGACCGCATGTCACCTTCCGACGGGTTGAATTTCACTTAGTCAAAGTCATAATTTCTTGTGAGAGGGCGAACTACTATATACGACTATATACATACATATATATTATGTGCTATGCATTTTGCAAATTAAACGACAAAAACAATTATCTTGAAATTAGCATATAATATATATATATATATATTTTCTGTTTATAAGTATTTGTATATGTGCACTGTATGCTAAACAACAATAAATTCAGTAGCGCGCGGCCAGAACTTCAAAACGTTTTGCTTTCAGAGAAATAATGCTAAAACTTTGTATATATGCTCTTGTGAATCTTCGTTAAAACGTATTTTATCTGCTCGCGTTTCGATGAGCGTGAGCAACAACTTTTTTTTGTATTTGTATTCAAGTACATACATTCATACATACATTATTTATATATACCTATACATTTATTTGTATAAAGCTAAATATTGTATAACTGCAGTTTGTATATTGCGATGTGCAGACACACACGCAAGACTTAATTAATTGCGTGCATATGTCCGACGTTGCGATCGAGAACGCTATCGTTTCGAGAGTAGAATTTATATAAGTTATGTGTTTATATGTATAGAATATGTTTGTATTGGACTGCATCGAGCTCTTGGCGAAAAAACAAACATGACGAGTGGACCGAGAGCAAAACCTTAGCATAAATAATAAAAAAACAAGCAGAATTGTGATTCATTTTGTTGCAAACTCAAATACAGATAATGATTAATCTGAAATTTATGTAAATAAATATTAGATAACACTATTTTATATATAATATATTTAAATAAACATTAAGCTCATATTATGAACTATTTTTGTGTATTTAATGAAGACTCGACTGAATTTATGTTAATTATGCTATGATTAGACGGTTTGTCAAAAGCGATTTTTTTTGGCACTGTGACGTTTACTACGTCACTCACACCATCGGTGAATTTTGTTTACAGGTGAATTGAGACACCGCATTTCCCGGACGCTCTATGATTTTAAGGCTGAACTATGGTGCGCTACATCGCTTACATATAAAGAATCGACGTCATTAGTGTCATTACTAAATGATGAGATCAAAAATATTTAAATAATGAAAATTCATATATTCTTATTTCTTATTTGATTTTAATAATAATATTTTAACTTGCGTAGTCGGTGACAGCCACTGAGTTTGAATGAATGAAAACCATCTAATCGTAGCATTAGGCTCAATTAGAAGAAAACTATATGTGATTTGTTGTGTTAAATATTTGGTTTCAAAAGTATAAATGTATTTTTTTAAATTTTTTAAGAAAATATACATTTTGAGCCCGTGCCCATAAGTTACTTCCATTTTTTACATTTAATTTGATATCATTCACCCCAAAATTCAATTTCACACAACCCTTAAAAACAAAATTCTCCCTTTCGATGTACGGTAGTTGTATTTGCCCTCCGTACTTGTCCTATATAATAAAATTCTTATAGATTTTTGTTGGATTTTTTTTTAAATCATATTCCAATAATAAAAATGTTTAAAAATGTATAATACAAAATTGAATATCAATTTAATGAAACAATTGAAACAATTTAATTATCTTCTCTGAATTGGATCCGTTCTTTACGAACATTTCTCTATAGAAGCATCTAATCTACTCTAATTACCAATAGTGGATAAAAGCATTGACGCCCAGTTATTCAACCTTGACCGCTATAGTCTCCTTGAACCTTCATTCCGCATTACACATTACCATATACATATACAGAAATCACAATTTAACATTACGAAGATTTCCGCCTGGCCTCTGAAGTCATATCTTATATAAAATCATCGAACAGCACCACCGAAAAAGATTCTCTTCTTAAGCTCATGTGTGCTCAGTTCAACAACCGTACAGGCATTTATATTTCTTTCATATGTACAAATACATATATGTATATATATATATATATTGCTTCGTTCTGTGCGCACGGAGCAGTACTCCGTGATTCATATATTACACACAGTTAACATATATATATATATTTTTTTTAATTTGATTTGTATAGACATAGGCATATACGTACAAATCATTTGAATACAAAGACAACAACAATAAATATATTGCTAAATACGCGTGGACGACATAACGCTCGTTCGTGTGCAGACACTTGCGCGTTTGTTGGGTTATAAAAAAAAATAAAAATGTGCGTAATATAAAGAAGAACGTTGTTAGCATAAGAGCATAAATATATACAAGTGCCGCGTGCGAAATAACGCCTTAGAGATGAGCACCGGTGCTCGATGTGGACGACCGACACAAGAGCAGCACACAAGCGGGAATGTTATAAAAATGTTACGCCGTTTACCTTGAATATGTCCCGCGATGAACTTTCGAATAGAATCGCGCTTTCGGTTCAAGTTTACATTAGAATTTACACGACGCGTCGCGTCACACCGTCGCGCTGTAGTCGTATATGCTTACCGCACTATGGGTGCGTACATAGACGATGCTGTATATTATATTTAAATATACATATATATATACATTTATTAAATGTTAATGTATAGAACCTATATTATAGACAACATGGCACAAAACAATACTGCATATCCATTCGGATCAATGTTCTGAGCGCTCGTTATGCCTGTTTGTTCATGGAATCATGCTCAAAGGCAATGTCATAATATTTGAGTAATTCAAGTGTATATACAATATTTATACATATTTTATACATATATATGTGTATGTATGTGTATGTATGTTTTTGTTCGGTATTTATTATGCGATAATGGTACGAGTGGCCATTGAGCTTAGGAAGGTCGCGCTGATGACAAGCGATCGAAAATCTATAGAGGTTTGTACTGAGGTCAGAAGGTGTGACCGTGCGAGCGTCCCTCAAAGTATCAAAAGTCAATGATCTGCATCGAATTTGATATTTGAAAAAAATATTTTATATACATTATGATAAATTTGTTTAATTTTGGCTTTATTTATAGTAAAATTGAGGTTTGTGGTTTTGCTATACAGTCACGAAAGGACAAATATGCTTGTATGGCCAGTGATTCCAAATTCATCGACCTTGAAAATTAAAAATGAGTGAATATATATAGTAACTGAATGCGTTTTTTTTAATATGTATAACTGATTGTTTTATAGATATCAAAATTTATTAAATAGAGTCAACTATGTTCCGGTAGCAAAATTAGACCCATCCCAGCTAACATTTCTAGTCGTGAAGACTATTCTATTATGTGTAGATTGTCGTATAAAGGTTGTAAAATAGTCGTTGATACGACCATTAGCCATTAGCCAGGGTAGTTAAATAGTTCTAAATTCGACTATAAAAATGATTATTCATATAAAAGTCTTTCTTATGACTATATAGACTTGAGACGTAAAACAAATTATATGACGACATCCTTAGTTAGAAAAAAAATATACAACTTCATTACGACTCTAATACGACCTTCTTGTTTTAGAATCCTCAAGGTCGTATGAGTGGTCGTTTAATTAATTTTATATGACTTCTATATGACTAATATTCAAGATCGATGACTATAATTTAAAATTAGTAGTTAGAAAAGTCACCGTATATATAAAGCGCTCATTGTGTATCGCGCGGCGTTTACGATATTCAATATGGCGCACTCTTATATGACCTATTGGTTATGTTTCAATATAACCTTACCATTTATAAGTCATATAACACAGCGGCCATATTTTAGGATAACAGATGAAATAAATGTAGCGTCCATGTTTCTAATATTTGACCTGTAATATATTTTTTTCGTTTTTATTATAATGATACCTCTTGGAATCATTATATATTTTTAAACGTTTAAATGATATTTTGAAAATAAATTAAATTTGAATTTCTTTGATTTTAATTATTTAGATTTTAATAAAAAAATGAATTGCCGGTAGTTTTTTTCATATAATTTTTTTCCGATTCCATAGTTACATTTTATTTGTTGATGAAATTTTATCATATATGTATAAAATACACGATTCAATACGACGAAAAGGGAGAGTGTATTATTTATAATAATTATTATGGTTGTTTCTTTGTTTGTTATTGTCTTTGACATTTGGAAATAAACACACACATATATCAGTCATATTAGCAGTCGTTAAGGCGTTTAAATCAGTGGGTACAATTAAATGATATAGTAGTTGAGAAAATCGATGGATAATTAATTAAAGCCTTGAAGGTCAAGAGGGAGAAAAAGGGAGGGAAGAAAAATATAGAGTTTGAGGAAAGGAGACAAAACAAATGTTTTGCCTATCTCGAAAAATTAAATACATCCAGATCCACTTTAAAAACAAATAATACCTTGTCCCATGTGGCAGCGATTGCCAACTGGTGCAGAAACACCTTAAACCTGGTGGGTAACATACGTCCAACCTACGCAAGAACAACCTTACCTTACAACCTGTCAAAATTAGCCAAACTTTTTTGAGGCGATATTTTTTTAGAGAAAAGTCCTAAATGTGAGCTTTCAGATTGAAAACTAAACATAACATTTAGATCAGGATAAGATAACAAACTTGGGAAATGAAAAAAATAAAAGATTGAGATGGTTTCTGATGGTAGCAAACATCTGGATAAAAAAAATGACATCCCAACTAACAATTGGACTTCCAAAAGGTTCAATTTTGTGAATGAAGGTTACAAATTGTGTCCTCGATTATGCTTCCAATGCACTTGTAAGTGGAAGTTTAACATTTGGTGTATTGAGCTTATGTTGGTTGCTTCGCAAGAGCCCCAAGCGCCGCATGTTATCGAGGTCTTTATAGTATATCCTCGTAAAAGCTTCGAAAATGCATCCGGTGCGAAGCACAGTCCAGAAGCCGGCATGAATTTGTGAGTCGAAATATAAAACTTGTTTTATAGAAGCCATATTTGTAAAACTCATTATGTGCTTCCAACTGTGTGGTTAAATTATACAATAAATCAGTTTGCAAAGCAAAGTTTTATCGAAGAAATACCTTGCTTAAAAAAGAAACGCAATTTTGACGTAAATTTATCATATATATATGTTTGGTTTGTATTTTGTCAGCGAAGCTGGTTGAGCTTCTATAAGTTGGTTGCTTCCGAACAGTGATATAGAGGCAATGCTTCCATATTACTTGTGAAAGGATAATATAGAAGCCAATGCAGAACCTCTAAAGTACGCCAAATCTACTTCCAAGAAGCAACGCACAAGTGTTAACGAGGGAGAAATAGTCCCTCTATAAAGCCTTTTGGAAGTTAAATTATTATTATTATTCCATTCCATCAACTGTATCTGTAAAACTCGTAAAGTCCACAGTGTTGAAAATTACACTCCACTACTTTATCGTAACGAGTAAGTTGTCTAATATGACCCAAAAATAAAGTTTGTCTTGAAAAATCATATATTCACTATTATCATCATCAAATTTACAGAGACAATATCAAAAGAAAAAACATTCTAAAAACCATATCATAAACTGAATAAAATGCGGCCATTTCGATATTTGTATACAAAAACGGTTTTATAATGACTGTCGTGACCAAATAAATGCCGGTTACGACAGAATTCAGGGCACCGCTGACACCAAATAACGAAGCAGGCCCGCATATAGTGAAAGTCATCCAATTTTTTAGCTCTAATAAAACACAACACACAGAGAAATAATACAGCACAGCATTTCGTAGCGCGTTTATATATTTCTAATCTAGTTTCCAATAACCGCAGCCCAATCACGTATAAAATACATATATATATATAAATATATACAGCATCTCTGGTACGCTTCACATTCTTTACGTTGCTCTGCCATATACACAGTCTCGGATGATTCTATTTTTCTCGACTGGGTCGTTGTCAGTAAACTCGTACATATCGTATACCTCTTGCACATTTGTCCATTATACAACGCTTCTATTTTACGTATAATGGTAAAAAGGTAGTCTATATACATATACTCTTGTAGTACTCTCTATATATGTCCTGTCTGGGAACTTTTAGCACATATACACTTATAAGAACAGTCGCAATTTGTGTGCGCATTTCTGCGTGGAGCTTGATATCAAGGTCGACCATTTTCCATCAGTGAAAAGGCAAAGACCGCAATTCTTGTGTATTCTATATTAAACTAAGTAGATAACATTTATCTTTCAAATAATAAATTCTTATGCTTCGTATGTTTGTGAGCCTCTCCTTGAGATTTGTTCAATAATCAAACAATTCCAAATAATTATGAAACCTAGAGTTCTGATTTTGTATATTAAAAGGAAATCGCCATAAATTCCCAGAGACATTGAACTGTGAAATGATTATTATACTAATACACGTAGTGACGTCCATTATTCGAGCTATTCGCTTGTCTAATTCCATAAATAAGTCACGCGCGCATGCGTAAATCACAGAGTGCACAAACTGCACACGTTAAGAATGCACATCAGTGCATTACGTTCCATACAAAAGCGCATCAGGTTGGTTTTATATACATGTATTTGAATCGAGTGCACCGCAACCAGGCTGCACACTTGAAGCAATGCAGTATGTGTATATAATGTCCATAATATGTACATTTTGTGTTTCCTTTGCGTGTCGTGTGCGCGTGCGCGTGCACTTCTTTCAACCTTATATCTAAGTGGTTCTCTTCTGTGTAAACAAGATTATAAATAAAAACAATACACATACGATATAATATATTGTATTTTTATTATATTAATGAGTACAGAGCAAGATCAGAGTAAAGAAATAAAGAAGATGATGATGAAGGAGAAGAAGAAAAATAAGAACAACTTAGTACATAGAATGCAAGGAAATCTATAGAACCAGAACGTATCTCTGGCACGAAGGCCAGGAAAAAGGGGGAACGCCAACAACAAAACGAACACGATGAAAATTCAAGAAATAATTTACAATGATGGAGTGAAATGAGGGGCTAAGCGCATACCGCGTGAGTCGACGACTACTGTATAAACATGCGGTCGAGTGTGTGTAATGTACTATATTGTATAGTATAATAATACGACGTGGAGTAATATGGTTATTCACCGAGTTGAGATAAGTTCACATTGCACGGGTTTAAGAACATTTTTTTTGTCTTCACTACGTGTGCGTGTATGTGTATGTGTGTGTGTGTTTGTCTGTATGTATAGTGCGTATGTAAAAGAAGATATGTATGTGGTTCAATGCTCACTGTGCACTGACATGAGGGGGTCAATGTCCCGGGTGGGTTTTGGTTATAAGCTAAACAAATAACCGGACCATGTACACAGACATTTTGGTTAGCGTGATTAATTAATTTTCAAAATGTATACATATATCATGGGAATTTGAACGATAAGTCAAGGTTTATTCGCCTTTGATACCCAAAATGTGCGATCAGCACCACATGTTGCCAGCACGATCGCACATGGTGACTGAGATTTCATTTAAAGTATGCTTTATCAAGATCGTTAATCTATCAAATACTTTTTTTTTTGGGTAACTTCCATTTTAAACTAAATCTAACCAAATTGATCTACTATTTTTATAAAGTAAAAATGTTAGGTTATACCATATACATAGATCACGATCGCGATTGGATGATTGCTATATGCAATAAGAAAGTTCCATTCTCAAACTATTACGATAGTTAAATAATGGAGATTCAATTCACGATTTTATGGGTGATCACTCAGGTAAGAGAAAAATAAAATTTCAAAAAATGATATTATAGAAGATTCGATTAAATGATCTGGATCAATAATTTTATTGTTTGCAGGTCACGTCCGATTTTTTTTTTGAAGAAATAAAGGAATATATGAGAAAATCATCGATATTGTATATTAGGTTGAAAATGTATTCCTAATTTGGACAAAGTTTTTCCATATGTTCGTGTGCAGAATTAGATAAAATTTGGAAATTGAGGCTCAGAGTATTCAAAGTTTAGTTTTGGGAAAGCAATATAATTGATTCATAACAATCTGATGCAATCTGATTTAGAGTTATTTCAGTAAGTAGTAATATAGTTCCGATGCTTACAGATAGGTACATCAATAATTTACACACACACAACCTATCGGTAAACATTGGAACTATATTACTAAGGCATGCTTTTCGAAAACAATCTAAATCAATATGATTTTTGTTATTAAGTTAATAAAACTGTATAACATTTTTAAACATTATAATGATGATAAATAATAATACTCTGCTGTAGCCATTAAACATTAAAAATTGAAACTAAATTACTAAAGTATTGAGAAGTTAGAACTTATGGGGGAAAAAATAAACGAACAAATACTACAACTCTTTGCCGAAATAGGTTCAAACAGGCCGACAGGTTAAATTATAAATTCAAAGTTCCGAAATATCTCGCAAAAATACAAAAACCACCAATTTAACTTAAATTAAATGTTTAAAAATGAATAATGAATATACAAAAAATGAATGTTTTTTTCGCCTGTTTCACTGTTCATAAATACAGTATTAACTATACACGCAGACTCCTAATGAAAGGCTGCGCTCTTTTTTTTGAAGGAACGCAGATGCATGTCTCGCAGGCGCATTCTCTACCAACAATAACAGACAATACGCGAACGGTCGATGCAACCAAACAAAAAATTCCAAACGATCCTCGAAAATGCTGGTGTATACATACACCAATCATCGGCAAAGATCACACATACATATATAATACACATATGAGTATGCTCAAAAATCTCGCGATCTGTGTTTGTGTGTGTCTGTTTGTGTCTGCCTGCGTGCGTATTTCGGCTGTTTGTGTGATCTTTATGCGCACGTTTACATTAAAAAAAGACGATCCGAGATGAGAAAACAGCCATACACATAATTTTAATCAGCATTAGTTAACATAAAGTAAAATTATAATTGAGTAATGTCGAGCAGAGAACGCAGATGCAGTGTTCATTAAAATTTACCTGTGTGTAACACCAATTCTCGGCGACTGGGGTGTTCACTTCGGGCAGGGGCGGTGAAGGTACGCGACTGACAGCCATCGTACTGCTCGATGAGTGTAAGTTGGATGTTACCCTAGCAGTTTGACCTGCCGGACAGTCGCTGACAACCGGCAACCTGAAAGAAAAAATATACGGGCTCATTAGAAATAAGAATATGAGAAAATAAAAACGCATAAGATTATTTCGCATCGAATATAAATAATGTATACTGTTTTAAAGGGATGCATCAAGTTCGCGCACCCTTATAAACGAGAAAGAACTAGTTTTTTTTAAGTTTACGGATGAATGTACGTGAATTAAAGTTTTTCCCCGCATCTATGCCCGAACAATTGTTCAAATAATTATGCGCTCGTTGGCTACCTTGATCCGATCGCACGCAAGTGCACCGGTTCGCATTTCTATACCTTCATTATATACATATATTCGATGTTAATACTGACAACCATTTTATATGTGCATGTTTGTGTGTACACAAATAATAAGGGATTAAAAAAAAACAACAACAAACAACAAAAGGACCATAGCCTGCTAGGGGCTGTAGAGGATAAAATACTGGTACTAAAATCAGACACCTTTGGTGTCGACTACCTGTTTTAGGGCCGGATACTGAACCCGGCAACAGCCTGTCTTTGATTTCAATGTGATTTACGCTTCTCTCGCAAAATGAAACGATACAATTTTAAAATTACACTTAAACTTCATGGCAAGCATGCGCGAACACTTAAAAGTTAAGATAATTTAATTTTTCGGCATAGGTTATATACATTTCACGGCGAATGAGTTAAACCCGAATGACCTTCATATATATAGAAACATATACAAATATATATTATAATGTCGATTTGTATATGTGTGTGTGTGTGTGTATGTTTGAGCACGTTTGTGCCGAGGCCAGAATAACTCTCTGTGTATATGTATTTGTGAGAGTTAAATGTGTTGATTCTGTGTTTATTTCGTGAATTAACGCTTAGGCTAACGATAACATCTAAAAAAACGTGTATATTATATATTTTGACGATTTATACCAGAACATCACGAAAACATTTATACTTGTGAAAACTGATTACACAGAGAAAAGAAGAGAGAGAGACACACGTTGTTTTTCTGTTAAAGAGTCACATACAAATTAGACTGACCCTGGGAAACTGTTCTGTTATCATATACAAATTTATTTGTGATGGGCGCACACGCGCGTGTTTTTGTTTTTAGGTTCATTTTTCTATAAGAAAAGCCCCTTGCCTATGTGGAAATCGTGTGGTTTTTGAATAACATACGGCAATGATAAAAGGTGCTATTTTGTATATCGATTTGTTTACACAGTAGTGTGTGTGACATGTGTCAGAACTCAACAAGGCCAATCAATATTTATGATATACATATATGTACATTGTATAATGCTCATAAAGTATCCGGAATTTGTAATTATTTTGAAATGGTCGTTTAATGATGTTTAAAATTATATTGTTTGCTATAAGTTCATAAAACTGGTATAAATTTTGAATCTTACATAAATGATAAATAAATTTTTAAATATGATAAAAATATAATTTTCTTGAGGAAAAACAAAAATATTATCAAAATGTAAATCGAAAATGATCAAAAAAAGTCATATGACAGCGAGAAATAGTGGGGATTAGTTGGAGATTACTTTTTCTATAAACTTTGATAATACATTTAATAAATCAAGGAATTTAATTCTATGCGTTATTAATATGCGGTCAGATATTTATAAAAGAGAAAATGGGCCAAAAAAACTATTTATTTTTCTATAAATCCTGAGAGAATTCTATTAAATTGTAATTATAGTAATTGTATTTCTACTGGTAAGCGCACGGCAATTTGTTTATATATAAAAAAAACCTTTTTTTTAAACTTGAGCATTATCCGACAAGTTTATTTTCTAATGAGCATAGGGCTTTATTGAAAATGTGTTTTTAATAATGAAATATAAAACAAAAAACAAGAAATAAATCTCATTTATGATAATATGGATAAATAAATCGAGACCGAACACGTAAACTGTCAAGTTTATAGTCTTCGTCTTTTAAAAAAAAACGTTTATACGTTAGAGTTTGATTTATTTTTTTAAAGTGAAAAACCTTACCTTTTTTATATAACTCAAGAGAAATAAATCTTTTACATTAACACTATTTGTAATGGTATGCGCATGGCAATATGGATATGTAAATCGATACCAAAAGCGTTAAAATTTATTGAATATTTGATGAGTTTAACTGAACTAGAATTATGTGTTATTAGTTTTAATAACTGTGAGTTATGATTCGTACGAGCATTAAGCACTATGGGTTTGTGTTTTATTGGAATCGTGATTTATGGGCTTTAAAAGTTTTTTAATGCATCGTTCAATCATTGTGTTTTTTTAAAAGAATATTCAAACTTTTTTATAGGAATTCTTGGAAAAATTGATATATTTCTTGATTTAAAAAATCATGGATTGTAATAAACAAGGTTTATTTATTTACATGCAAGTTTTTTAATATACATTAATTATATTATATAAAATTTGACATTTTTATGGGAGCAAATTCTCGTTGAATACGATAGGAATCTAACTTTTGCAATACACGTCGGAAAGTTTGGGTACCCGCACTATAATTTCGATATTTTTGAGTAACATTGACTTGCGAAAACCTCAAAAACTCATTAAAAGATTGCCGAGAGTATGTTGTGCCTAGGGAGGTCATATTAATATATTATTAAAAATGAGAATAACCTAATTTCAACGTCATTTCAATAATCAGCTGTTTTGAGCACTGGAAATCTTGATTTTTTGCACTTTTTTTGAGAAATAGGATCTAACAACTCCAAATGTATTAAAAAGAAATGATATCTATAAATAACTCCTTGCGAATGAAAATGTTCATTTACTTATTATTATATTTCGTTTTTCACTCAAAAATAAGTTTTACTAGTGAGATGTATACAAAGGTCCCAAGTATAAAAAATCTTATTTAATAACTGTCAAAATCAAACTAATCGTCGGATTTCCATTCAAATTTTGACAGATGCTTTAAAAATAATTGTACTAAAAAATGGTACACACATATTTGCTTAGAAACGCCATCTAGCTTTTAATCCGGATACTTATTAAACAACCCTCCTACACAGTAAAGAAATAATTTAATATTATCACAAAAAGATTTATTTTTTTAGTAGTTTTAGTTTTTTAATTATTTTTTTTAGTATAATTAAAAAAACCGTAACTAACAAAAAGCTTTTTATTTTTATATTTTTAATTTACATCCAAAAAATTTATACATGTGAGATGTATAAAATGTTACTTGCCACAAATATATTATTTTTTTTAATAATAGAATTATCGTAGCATAGAAAGATACCATTTTAAACAAAGAAACACAACAAAATCAGTGTTAAATTAAAAAAAAATCAGATTCAGATTTTTGAGCACCCTTTACTGAATAATGTGTTCAGCTGTTTTAAGAGGGTTATTTTGCATCCATGCTATGAACTCTAATGCGCAAAGGGGAGAGCAGCGCATATTAATCAATCGATCATCTGCATTTAGAAGGACACTAATAAACATACACAAGCGACACAGACATCATAAATCCGTAGTAGACCACTTGAAACTGTTTTTTTGGTTTTGTTCGTTTCATTTAAATTGTTTCCATTTTGCATACATACACATCCATATATTTATAAAGTATGTTATATGAATGTATACATATTTGTGTATATTTTATGTGCTGTCGAAAGTGGGCTGCTTGTTGCGGCTGCTGCTGCGTTAAAAACCTTCTCATTATATTTCAACAACAAACAAACGAAACGAAAAAAAAGAGAAGTTTCCAAAAATACTTTCTCGAAAGCCAAAGCACACAGTTGTGCACGTCCGGCGCAACGTACACGGGAGGGTTAACATTGACGGCGCAACGCGACAACGAAGAACTCGAAAGCCACTGCAGAGTATATATAGAGAACAGCGCACATGGCACAATACACATACACATAAAATATATATATATATAAGTAAACATACATTAACTCATATACATAGGTACAACGATGTGATTTGTCGCGCACACTATAAATCAGGCGCTTTCTCACGTACACAAGAGAGCGATCGGTCACAAATATATGCAATTAGACAATATATTACGCATACACTCATAGATGAATTAAAGCCGAGAGCAAACAGTCTAATAATTATCTAATTAGCTGACTATGTATTTATACTTCTATATTAATCTGTATTAGAATGTCAGCCGGACACAACAATGTTGATTCGAGTGATTCGTGATAGATTTTGTACTGCGCGGACACACATTCTTGCAATTTTATTACCTTGAAGGTGCCATAAAATAGCTCATATATGACAGGTAGTTCGGTTTGCTCATCTTCTATTCCGCCGCGAGTGTAATAATCGGCATCTTCGGGTGCGTAATCCTTTTTCGGTGAGTTTGTATCCTTATAATGCAGGGGTAGTAAAAATGCAACACTTTAAACAACAAAAAAAAACAACAACAAAAAAACTAAAACTAAAACAATTCACGCGGATAAGCTTTAATCAGATTATAGGATTCATCGAAATATAATATATATATATATATATATAGCACTATTCGTGAATTTCACCGCAACATAAATATATATGTAATCGCGCACTAGTCGTGGTATGATTTAACTGTGTGGTTTGTGCTCTAATCGAAGCACATATACATTCACATAGGCGCGCGCGCTCGTAATCGAATCTAATAATAACACTGGAACAGCTTTTGTATGGATGTGTGTGTGTGTGTATGTGGATATTCGTTCACTATTATTATGTGTTCACGCGACGTAAGCCCCCCCTCGAGAACAACGTTTTGCGAGCGCTACACCGTAATGGATGTTGGCCGTTTGGCACCGACGACGAGACTGACAGTGTTCGGTGGGTAAGTGATTGTTTCGACGCCAGCGCCCTCTCTTTGAACGTATATACTATTGCGTTATAATATGCTCACGCGTTCACCAGAGTAGCTCAACGCAGCGTTGTACATATATATACATAAATACTGAGAGAAACTAGAGAGTGAGCGAATAAAGGAATGAGCAAAGCGTTGTTTTTTTTTCATTTCTCTTTTATATTATTTGTAATATATTGTAATACAAAGCCCCACAGACTGACTATAAACGAATAAACGAATCTGGCAAGATTTAAACAGCCGGGAGTCAAAGCCAGAATAGAGAATATATAACATGTAAGTGAGTGAGTGAGCTCATGGGTTTCTCTGTTTTCGACAGTAGATTCGCAATACATACAACAACTCAAAGAAACATATAATAAAAACACATATAATAGAAATTATATATATATATATATATATAAATATATACGAGTATATATATATATGTATATAATAAATTATTGTATCTTCACCGCGTGTTTGTGAATCGTTAACGTGTTTATACTTGTATTATATATATTTCTGAGTTTTCGGTGAGCACAGACAACCCCGTTTTCGAAAAGGTTATAAAAGGGAACATTCATGTGTTTATATATATATATATATGTGTCTGTGTGAGTATTTGTCTGTATTTACTTATATACGTGTGCTTTTTACATTTAATATAGATTATCATGGACAAAAAAAATATGGATGGATGTCATCACCTCAATAGGCACTCGAATCTCTAAGCACACCCATAGCAAAAACGCCCAAGAAGCAGTGTCTATGGCTGAAGGGCAAAAACACACCCGAGATGCTAAATAATAAATATGCTAACGACTACAGTGTACACAAAAGGTGTATTTCCAATAATGGATGATAATAAATCATAATAGATGATGAGCAAATTACAAAAATTGCATTCGATGCAACACAGCCGCACCGATGAAATTGTCATAAAAGGGTTAATATATGTATAAATTGTATATATATATATATATATATTATATATGTATATTTAGTAGAGGAAATAATATGTGGCAGGCGATTGTTTGCAGCTGACCAGCCTCCGGTTTATGTGAATGCGAGAGAATGCGGTGAAAGCGTGTGCTAGCGGGGTATTATATTTTTTTTTTTTTGCATTTAGCACATCGAATATTTAAACATCAAAAAAAACTTACTTAAACAGTAGATGTTTGGTAATTGGGTATTTAGAAGAAAATAATCTAAAACAAAATGAAAAAACTGGTTATTTATGTGGTGAAAATATAATTTTGGAAATATATAGTTTATAATTGGTATCTAGTTGATAGATCAGTAAACTTAATCTAAATTATAAAATAGGTGTTTTTTTTTAAATGGTTGGTTGGTTTGTTTATGATTGTATATAAAACTTATCCAACAAATAATTATATTTTAAATAACTGGGTAATTACAGTGCATGCGAAAGTGACCAATTGCAGGCTCATTTTACTTTCTCACCGCCGGGCTGTAAAGTAGGGGAGAAAATATAAAGATTAGGTTAGAAACAAGTAATTAGGTATTTTTTATTGTGTTCACTGTGTTGTTATTTATTATTATTACATGCTCATACAGAATAATAAATATACAACAGCAAATGCGATGAAAAAAAAAGTATACATAATTCGCCTTTGGCTCGTGCAGCTAACTTCACTCTCGTCTGCAATAGTCTATTTTCTCCCCCAGTTATGCACATAACTTTTTACGCCTCCTTTCCAAAAAATGAATAGAGGCAATCACATTTTATATGGAAATCACCGGGTAAAAAGATAATTTGTTAGTTCCAGGTGCTTTCATAATTTGAGTAAAAATAAAACATGGACACGTTTTTTGGGTCAAACTCAGTTTTATTTTTCAAAAGGTCGATACTCCGATTATCTTTAATTTTTTATACTGTCCGAAAAGAACTCGTTCAGAAAGTCTTCAAAATATGCCTCAATTTTAGTTAGTTGAGTAAAAACGCTTATCGGTCATCTCTTCAGGTTTGGGGATAGCTAGATACCAATAAGATACGGTGGCTGAGTTCAAATCCGATATCGTGCAATTTTGCCTGTACAATCGTCGTTGCATAAGCAGGCGTATTATCGTAATGAAAAAGGATTTTTGTCTTCATTAAATGCGACCCTATTATGTCGATTTCACTTTTCAAACTTTTAATAATTCAGAGGCCATAAACCATATCACAAAAACATCCAGTTTACTAGTAAAAGTACCTCCTTTTTGGTAGAAAAGAATTAAATTTAATGATGCAGATATTTATGAAAAGAATAACCTTACTTTGTAAAATGAAATGCAATTATGCAGTGTTTTTTTTTAATTTATTTAAATGTTAAAAAAGTAAAAGTTTTTTTGAAGCTTTTTAAGCGTAGTACTATGTAAAATCCACAAGCGCTATGATCGAAAGAAAGAGTGCGAAAGAGAGGGTGTTTTTTTTAGAGGTTAGGTTTTCAAGACGGCACTACTTTTTTTCGTAGATGGTCTTTTTGACAACTTTCACTTGATTTATGCTCAGTTTGGTTTGCCATTTCATAATGAATAGACTTACACTTGAACAACGTTTGCAAATC
>JANSTU010042933.1:0-10759 GCA_027564075.1 Bolitophila hybrida | reverse complement strand
ACAGTTCGGGTGTACATTTTAGCACGGTGGCGAAAGAACTTCTCTACGCAAAGATATCAGTCGCGACAGCCATCGTGGCTTCGGTTTCACCCACACCCTTATACACTGACATAAATGTGCCAATTATTGATTTCCGCATAAAATTCACTTGCATTGAATTCCCTAGCATCATATATTTCTATACATATTGTATAAAATATATATATAAATATAATTATATGTGTATTATTTATACTATACTTAATAGTAAATGAATTACCAGAAATTGAGCGCTTCTGCGTGGAGAAAGGTATGCGAATTTCAATTTCACCCTGGTCGACATTCAGTGCGCCCTCCAAATTGCCATTGACATGAAATAAATTCGGTTCAAAGAACTGACGACGAAACCGACGCCGATGGTTGTATATTATATATACATATAAAGGTACATATTTTTTGACTCTGTTTATATATTTCTGTATACAAATACATATATATATATATATATATATATACATTTTTGTTTGTTCGCATATTGAAATGAAAATGCTCGGTCGTTTTCCCGGTAACAGTACATTTATTTAGAATAAACTCCTTTATAAATATGTATATAATATAGCAGACATGTCTGCGTGCGGTTCGTTAATTCGAAAGCGAATTCGGTATTCGAAACACGAACATTCTTTTTTTATAGAACATATACAATATATACATACATATGTAGATGTAAAATTATATAATTAGAGAATATGACTTATTGCATTTTCAATTTTCTTAGAAATATTCTATATATGACTATTTTTTAGAAATTCATTTTAATGAAATATCTTAGATTGAATATAAAGTAGAGTTTTATAATCCCAATATATTATTTATAATACAAATATATATATATATATACATATAGATGAATGCACTATAATTTTCCAGCAGAAGCGTAATTTATTGTTTCCAAAATCTATTGCCCACAATTTTATTTAAGCTCTTGCACACAAATAACTCTTAAAACGATCAGACATTTCACAGGCAGCTTGGGCGTGAGCGCACACATGCCAGAATACAAAAACAATTTCGCAGCATAAATATGCTATACATTATGCCCGTCATATATACATATCTACAAGTATATATTATTGTATACTATATAAAATACATAAAATGTGTGCACACAAAACAAAGGGCCGTACGTACGTTCTTTAGTGGCAGTGGTGTTGGTGCGATGGTGGTGTGGTAATGGTGGTTGTGCTCTATAGGAGAATGCATTCTCTATCACACAAACGCGCGCGTGGGTGCTAAAACCCGTCCAGACGAAAGAAAATGCAAGGCGCACACATGCGAACGTGATCAGAAAGATTTCTTTTGCAGAGCACATATGAACATATACAATAATATACATATCTATATATATATAGGAATGGTTGTGCTGTGTGTTTGTTCGTTTACGTTATTTTCTTATACACTCGCTCTATATTACTCTTTGTTTCGATAAATCGCTCAAGTGCAAGATTTGAAGACAGCAAAACGAGAAAAATGTCTATACACAAACTGAAGAATACACAATGCACATATATACACACACATCGAAATGCGGAAAGCATACACATATTTATATATACACACACACATCCCAAGATTACGGGAGAAAATCATGCTTTGAAAGAATAATACAATTTTCTTCGTATTTTATTGAATAATATATTTAATTTCGGGATGGCGCAAAGTGAGTTATGTGCGCGCAGACAGAGCAGAGAGTGGTGAGATCGTATACAGCCAACGAAAAAGGGTCGAATTTATGTTAACACCTGTTACGGTACGTTTTTCGATGGTAATTGCACGACACAGAACGAACGGCATTGTGGATGTCTGTTAAGAATGTTTGTGCGGATTTACTGTGTATACTTTATATATATATATATATATATATATACTAGGTAGTGGTTGTTAAAGGGTGTAGGGTTGTGAATTTGGATTCGAAATTGTATTAGTCGAATATCAAATTTAAAATATACAAGAATGACTTTGACTGTATACCAATTTTAAAGCTTTTCAAGTCAATATATTGAGTATTGATCTTTTAATTTTATACAAAAATATATATTTTAATAGATTAACTTATGACATATCTTGCCCTGGAAAGTTGTTAGAGTCGTCAGTGTTAGAGTGTTAGAGCACAGTAGCTCCAATAGGAGTAGCACAGCATAAACAGCACATTAGCATGACCTGACCACTCGTGACCCGTAATGGTCAATGAATCCGGTGTGCGGTATCACACATTGGCCCTATGTCCCAGAAGGGATTACAGGATCCAATGAGATTCCGCCCAAAGAAGTTAGGGATGGTGTATTTATTTGTAAAAGATTTTTTTTGTGTAATGAAGTAAAATATTAGGATTCTATTGTTTTATAAAAATCATATACATATATTTAAAGTTATTTTTCGAATATAGAAGACAGTTAAAAGTTTAAAGAGAAAATTCTTTAGCCGGACATAAATTAATCAAAACGAAATATTTTTGGTTTTGTCGGTCGAAAAGACAAAACCAAAAATATATCGATTTTCCAAGTCTCTTATTTAAAAATGGGAAAAGCAACAATGACATGGCTATACAAACATCCTAGTTATTATCCTTAAATCCAGTAAGGGATGTAATTTTCATTACCCGTTTTTTTAAATAATTACTTTTATACGATAATATCATTTGATACCAAAATCTCCAGTACATTTTTAAGGGAGAGCTAAAGATCGTTTTTGTTAGATATAGCCGTGCTTCAGTACAATTTTCGGCTAATGCTAATGGTATCACATTTTCTCACTGAACACTTTCTAGTTTTTGGGGCTGAAACCACTATCACCCTTTTAAGGGGGTTTTAATTTTGTATGAAACTTGTTTTATTTGAAGTAATATTTAAAAAAAATATAATACCCAAAAAGGATTTATAAAAATGGTCAAAAGGGGGTGAAAACAAAATTGGTACTCTAAAAAAAATTCAAATTGTTCGAATTTTCTCCCAGATCAATTTTTAGTACTACGTTTTTGGGGCTAAAACCCTTTTAAAGGACTTAAAAGTACTTTTTAAATTATTTTAAATTAACATTTTTCATACATAAAGGGTTTTAGGGGTTTTAGCCCCAAAAACGTAGCACTACAAATTGATCAAACATTTTGTATATTTTTTTTAAAGTACCAACATTTTTAACAAACCCTTTGTTTAATGTCTGAAAGTATAAAGTAGAAATATTCCAAATTCAGCCGATGGATGTAGAAAAGAAACGCCTTGCAGTGTCCCTCGTAACTTGATGTACTCGTAGGTTTATCTTAAAGATCCAGAAAGAATTTTTCAATTTTTGAACGTTTTTAGGAAAAAATCGTGTTTTTCAGCACAAAAAATCGACCTTTAGTAGGTGTAAAATAAAAAAAGAGTTAAAAATAAGAACGTTGGGGCCTCGGCATACATGAGTAAAAGTAGAAATCGATCGATTACATATTCGTTGAGTTCTGATGGACAAAGCTTTAGATACAATTAAACGTGTATAAGATCTCATCTTATACACGTTTAATTGTATGTAAAGCTTTGTTTATTTTTTTATAATTACTTAGTCGTCGATTCCGGGCCCATATTCAAGTGTTCCTGCACGTTTTTGCACAAATAAATTTCGGCGGAAAACCTCGTTACGGTGACGATCCGGCGCTGCCGGAGGGTCGTAGAACTTCCACGTTTATCTGCGAGTCCTCACGGGTCACCGAGGCTGAAACTTAAAAAAAATCATATTTCCGTCAATTCTTCACCAAATTACTTGAAATAACACAATACTCTGAAGACTGTGTATTATCGAATAAAACATTTTTGATTACTGTAAGTTCTTAAGTAAACTAATTTACATGCGCACTTCTTATACATGAATAATATATTATGGCTTCCACAACTTTTTCGAAAAACTGCTAAAAAATCAATCAAATCAAATTATATAAAATTATAAAAATATTTTACAATTTTTATTATTTAATCAAAATTTAAATCAATAATGGTGGAAGATATTCGTTAAATTTGCTCCAAATTAGGATCTGTTAAACTATTTTTAATCTTTGATTCTATTATCTACATGGACGAATATGATGCTTCACACATCCATGTGGATCCAAAAAATTGACAAAGTTTTAGCATAGCCTCATGTACTATTGGATACTTCCTATCCAACACACGTGCTTTCAAAACTCTATCCCAGTTCCTCCTGTGTTTAAAAGAAAAATAGCAGCTTGTAAATCTCATGCTGAAATTTTGAATCAACTTCGTCAATTTTGCTTTTTTTCGGATTAAAAAAAATATCTGCCTGAAGTTTTATATTTTTGAAATCACTGACTCTTGTACAAACAAGTTTTTTTGTCCTTTGCAGCTTCATATATATTTATGTTGCACAAGAATACCAAATTAATTCTAAAACTATCTGATTTTATTTGTTTCAACAATTCATCCGTCTTCAAGTCAAAATCATGCCTAAGCATCTCTGTATATAGTTTAAGGTCTCCATATTCGAATTCTTCTAAAAACTATTTAAATTTGCTATGCGTTAATGCGACCTCCTTTTATTTTAGTAACTATATTTACAACCGTCATCATTGTATTTTGCAACTTGACCAATAAGACCATTCTTGCTGGAGCTTCATCCGTGCAAATATCTTCATATTTGTTTATTTGCTTCAAACTTCTGTAAACCACCATACAAAGCTTTACAAATTCAGTACCTTTAGTATTGTCACGCATTGGGGTACGACAAAGTAATTCTTCTGTTTCTTCAGATTGCATATTAATTGCTCTTACCTAGAGTAGAAGCTGTCTTGTATCATATGTCGGACTTTGTACATGACATTCAATTTCTTCAATTCGACAGTATTTCTTAAAAACGGTACATTATTTCCGCTTGGTCCAAAACACTATAACATAGAAATGCATGCTTGTTTTACAAATTCACCGTCTTAAAAAGGCTTTATAGATTTTGCTATCATAGACATGTGAAACTAGCATTTAATGTTTTTTTTTTATTTCCCTATTAGAAACTTCGTTGAATGCTGTTTTGTATGGTACTTCTTCACTCTTTTGTTTTTAGCTCATTCACAAGAAGGGTCCTTAATTTACCAACGATTCTTTCGTATATTACGGCATGCAATGATTTTGACCATATACAATACATTTTACCTTATCTTATCGTGGTAGATTTCGAGTCTTCTAACTTTTTATAAAAATGTAAAAGTAATAATACAGAATATTATAAAAATAATACAGTGTACCGAACATTCAAATCTTCAAATTTGAAAATACACACACACGTGATGATTATGAAATGTGATATATAGTATGTGATGTGCGTTCTATCAAAAGCTCGGGCGTTTAAGCGCACAGTGCGCGTGTTTGGACAGGTCTGATCTAAATGCATGTGTGTGTTTTTATGCAATATAAAAATTTGATTTTAATAAACACAATAAAAACATATTTTGTCTTGGCCTACTATGAAATGCTTTTTCTCGAGCTTTATTCAAACTGGTTTATGATATGTGCTACACCAAAATTATTGATCTATATACAGTTGGACAAAGATTCAACAAGATGAAATATTATATCTTTTGTATGACCATTAAGGAAGATAATACCTGGCGTTCATTTTTATTTAATTATAATAATTATTAAATTAATTAAAAAAAATGTTCAATATTCGATCGTATTTTTTAAAGGAGGTTTATAAATACTTAAAGGAATATTTAAATATATATATAATGATAATGATCACAGAGCTTAACTGAATATTTTGTATAATTTTTGTATTTTCAACGAGATTTTCACATTATTCAAACAAGTGATTTATCTAAACTGACATTTGTAACGTATTTAACTCATTTCCGCCGGATGGGTCAAAAATACCAATGATTTGAGATAATTCAGAAGAAGGATGGAACTTAAAATAGATTTTTTGAATTTCGCAAATTTTAGCAGTTTTCCTTTTTTTTTAAATCTGTAAAAAGAAATTTAACAAAGTCTAAACATCTGCATTGTCTCGACATTTCTGGCCTGCACACCTGGATTTATGGCTTTGGGTATTTGTCTACCCATCAGGCAGATAAGGGTTCTCAAAAAACATGTTTTTTCGCCAAAAAAATAAAAATATTTCGACGTCGGAAATGAAAGAATCATATTATTATACTAAGTAACAAATGGTGAATGGATGAAAATATACTAATTGGCCTTAGCTAACTGGGCCATTGACTACATTAACGGCGATGGGGTAATTTCACAACCATATGATCGAAATAATCCATTCGAACATTTAATAGGGCAGCAAGCCTGGCCGTGGGGATTTTCAGCCACTTGCACCCTGAAATCGAATTGATGCAGTTTCCAAGCCTTCACCATGGCATTGGTGAGCAGAGGCTAATACCATATCTTGGCTCTTACGTAGATCCGATAATTGTTCATTGCGTTGTCGAAAAGGTCAAACTGCCCATGCGATGATTATATAAATTAATTTCGTATCGTATTTTCGTATCTGTTACATCATGGTCATAACCTGAAACAATGGGCAATTGGATAAGAAAAACGAAGAAAGGATTACATTATTTTGACGTTACTTACTGACTTATATCATCTGACGGCGAGGATGTTGTTTTGCTTATTAAACGAAAAATCTGTGGTAGCACTTCTTCTTCAAAACAATTCCCAATGGAGCATGGTACGCCCGCATATGGCATCATTTCGGCTGAAGCTAAAAACCAGTATTTGTGACCGAACCGGATAGGCTTTTTATGAACATTTTGCAGGAATGTCGACCGTAGTAAGCAATCTTTTGCTCGTCGATTGATAAATTGTGGGAAAAGATGCCAAACTGCATGCCTTTTTTTGTTCACCAATGCATTTAACGGTGACACCTTAGCAAATTTGTCGTTCTTATCCAACTGCGTATTATCGGATACATACAAGTTTTTCTTCACACGTTTAAAAACGATCGCGTGTCATTCAATCTTTTATTATTTGGCAACCTAGCGACTAAAAATTAGATCAATACCCGTGTATGTTGGGAAACGTGTTATACCCATTTATATACAAAATACCCAAAAATGTTTTGATTTGTTTGTTCAATTGACAAGGTGTTGCAGACCTCTTCAACGCAAAAACAAAACAAATATCGAAATCAATTGATTTTTTTACCGATTTGATCAAACAAAGCTTTGTACGAGATCGCTGTTTCTTCGAATGGCTCTTTTTCAAAAATATAGTTGTCGCACCATGTCCATTTTGTCGGCTTTTGCTGATTTTTTTGCATTTTGCTTCTCCGGACGCCCTCGTTTTGCATTTGGTGGGCCAATTTCTTCTTATTCATCTACCGCTCCTTCTTCTATGTTGCTGTATGGTAAATGTTCGTTGCCATCTTCGTACATATAATATATCTCCATTGTCACTGTTACTCCACGAATGAATAATCACTTGATAACAAAGCCAGTACACTAAAGAATAATAAATATGCAACTTGACATCAAAAACTAACACAAAAGGATGACCAAGATGTTGTTGAGTACCAGTCGTACTGAAGGTTGTGTAAAGACTGATTCTATTTATTTTTTTAAAAATAAATCAATGTTGTTTTAAGATTTAAACGAACTTGATTCATGTTTACAACTAAGTTTTAGGAGATAATGTCTCTCCAGTAGTCAGTGGTCGTGGTGTATTGCGCTGAAGCAGGGCTGAATGGAGGTTTAGCCCCACAACACAAAAGATAATAACTGGCATCATTTTGACATCTTCGAATGTATGTATGTATACACAAGTTATACACACTACCACCGGATTGGCCTATCTCCCATATATTGTTTTTTAATCAAAATCGGATGAGCCATCTAGGAGCCGGCTAAGATGGGTTAATTAAAATATACAATATAAACATAAAATTAGCTATAGTGATTTTTTCATTATTATAACTATTATCTTCACAAATATCTATAATATAATATAGTATTGATTTATTTAAATATAATCCATATAAATAAACAAACGAAATATAATACACCTAATGTGAATATCACATAGCATACACTCGAATACATATATTCACATAAATCCATACAACATAAATTCGTTATCTGCCATCAGATTAGTGTGATTATTTGCTAGTGTCCATATATACGTAAAGGCCAAGTGACAAAGCGCCTTTCCCGTCTTAGATTTGACACGGGCTCGCGCCAATGTCTATATCAGATTAGTATGTGTTAATATCCGTGCGGATCTGATAAAGAATTAGTGTGTGTGAGAGCTGCGAGAGTCGTAAATATATATACATATAGTATATAGTCTGGATGTGTGAAGCTTTTACGATAGACACACGCTAAGCTGTTTGGCGTCTGGTTGTACGAGTATATTATAATAAGTATAATGTGTTTTAATAGTATTTATACATAATTGTAAGGTCATAACTTATTTAAATGTGTATTCTCAGTACATTATGTAATTATTTCTTGTAACATATTACAGAATTTCAAAAAGTGTGTTACGTGTATTAATACAGGTACTGAAAGCTTTAACAATTATATATTCAACGTATAACAGTACTCAAGCTTGAAAACATATACATTCTCTGCGGGAAAAGTGTGTTTATAAAATGAATGTGTGATGGATGCATATGTGTGTCTTTCCACATAAATATATGTATGTGTGTACTAATACCAGGAAAGTATGGTAATATCCAGTAAAAGGTAACTCACTCGGAGAAGTGCGAACGACCAAGGGTGTGAGACAGTGCAAACCACCATGTGCAGTGTGGTTGAAATAATTTATATACCGAATTTTTTCTCCTTCTCAAAACATACTCTTAAATCACTCCACTAGCAAGTAACATACACTGGTAGAAATCATTAGGATGTATTTAAAGAACTCGAGTAGGGAAATGTGGCGCCCTGTCGGCTCGGTGGCTTTTCATTAGCAAAAGTACACGATGTGCATGCAAAGTAGGAGAGTTTATTTTGCTAAAAAATATATTTTTATAATACACATAATAAGTACTCTACTTACCCCATCCAATCGAACAAAATCTTGGAGTTGAGACTAGTTTAAAAAATCATGATTAGTGTTTAGTAAATTATAAAAAAAAAAAATATGGTTCAGAGTATTTTTTAATGGTTGGAACTTTTTAGTGTTCTATTCGATGAAATGTATGTCTTCTAATTAAAACTATAGGCAACAATTTCAACCTACACACACATATTCGTGTTACACATTCAAGCAACTGCTCAATGTTCTCTATATAGCTGTTTTAAAATTCAACAGTTAATTATTCTAATACGGCCACGTAATTTATTGCTCCCCTACGCATAATATATGTCAGTTAAACATTGTTATACCCTTAGCGAATATACGCGCGACTGCTTTGTGTCGGAGCCATTGCGTCGCGTCGTCCTATCGGGATGTGTGTGTGTGTGTTTGTGTTTGTGTATTTTACTAGGGCGGGGGCGTATGGTATGTGACTGTGTGCGTGTGAATAGAACCCATTTAAACACAAAAGGACATAATGTAGGTCCACACAAACACACACAAATACACGACCACACTGTTTTCCTATTATTGACTATATATTTGCTCTATTATTGCACGCGGCAGCGCCACTTGTGCGAAAATAGACCTTTCTCAAGTGCCATACTGCGTATAAACATATGTACATTATGTGACTGTACATAGACGTGTGTGAGTGTGTGTGTGTGTGTGTGCGGAAAAGCCATTACAATACGGCGAGGAAGTACCGTTATAACGTTTCTATCATATTGTAGTAAAATGTAAATGTATCCCGAAAAAGGTCAATTAGAATCATACACATTCACTTGGAACACAGCGCATTACATATACCTACGTTTACATATATTCAAATGGAAAGCTTTTGAATGTGTATATTATGTAACCCACAATTTCCCTGAGGAAAATCATATTTTCAACGTGACGTGCGCACAGCCACCATGTTAAATATAGGCATTATTCAAATGTCATCGGTATTGTGCTACTGGCGCGATGGAGCGCGTACACAATTCTGTTGAAAAAGCTCGTTTTTGTGTATTGTACATCAACCGCGGGTTTTGTTATATATACATATACACGTATATATGTGCGTGGACACGCAATATACACATTTTCACAATTTCCCGCAGTCGCATATAATATTATTATAATATTGCATTGGAATTTTCAGTTATTTGAGTTTTAAAATAATTATCAAAAAAAAAAACAACAAAACACCCACGAGCCACACTCACGAACAGCTGACACGATGGGATGTTGTGTGGCACAATGAACAAATTAATTAACACAAATTTTAATTATTATTTACATGATACTCGCGCTTTTGTAGTACTATGTTCATGTGTTATTACGGGTGTCTGCATTTGCATATACTTGTAGGACTGATATGGAATTTATCGAACAATAAATTTTGCATTATTTAAACAAGCGTTTTTATTTGGGATTGAGAGGACAAGTGGTTTGAAACCGATTCGCCATGCATCCACGTATATTACAGGTTTCCTCTTGGCCAGTTACATATTTTTGTGTATACATTGATGTTTTACATATAATGGTATATATAATAGGTCGGCTGAAAAGTTCGTATCGTTTCTATGAGAGTACAAAATCCAATTTGTTTTCATATAGTACTAACCTTCAAAGGATGCGTGTATAAATTTGACAGCTGTCGGACTATTAGTTTGTGATATATTGCATTTTTAGTGAAGCAACTTTTGTTATTATTAAAACAATGGAAA
>JANSTU010042922.1:0-10759 GCA_027564075.1 Bolitophila hybrida | reverse complement strand
GCTCCACTTACGCACGTTTTTTATGTCCATACACTTTTCCCCGTAAACTTCAACTAGTTGACGATGGATTTCAATAGTTGTCACCTTTTTCGCACTCAAAAAACGTATTACAGATCGCAATTCGCACTTGGACGCTGACGCGAGGGTACCTCCATCGTTGACGGCTGCTCAGCCAAGACGTAGCAATCGAAAAATCAAGCTGAAGATGCGAATTAAAGTGTGACACTAAAAAAAGTACAAAATGGTTAAAATGAAATGAATTGAATTGTATACATTATTAATAAATATTAACTTAAATAATTTAAACTTTTTAATATTACACATAACTACAATGTCGGAAAATGTATGTAATGTATACAATCGCCAGTGGCAGTGATAAAACATTTGTCATATAAGATATGCGAAATTATACCGCTGGTAAATTCAAATCTATTCTTGGCACACCAAACTATCGACCCAAAACTCAAATTGTATACATTACAAAGCAATTAAGCATCAGCATTGTCATAATACAATTGATATACGGCAGCGGCGGCAGCAGCACCACCGTAGCTATAAAGTTACATATTTTCCTATTCCTGACGCTAATGTATGGACCGAGAATACACATTCTATAAGAACACCAACTCACAAGCACACACACACACACACACACACACACACACACACACACACACATACACATACAATAATACATACCCATCAAACGAATATATACGAGTATACTGCAATATAACCAAAACATAAACATTCAAATTCATGCTGTAGATAAATATGGATTAGCATTTCTCATTAATGCATATACTGAAGCTTAATTAGATCTATACTTAGGGTAAGGACATTGTCCACTCACACTCCTCATTATACACGTTTGCTGTGCACTGACTGTGCTCCGGAATGGATTTAAGCTCTGTACCAAGCTTTCTATCCCCCACACGCACTCGCCAGCCCACCATATGCATACATATGTGTATTTTGAATGTGTGAGTGAGTCGTTACGTAATAAATGTATACACACATATATTGTATATATATGTATATATTTAAATATACATATATTTCAAGCAGAGTCGCAATATACATATAGTACGTCTATATGCGCTCATATAAGGTTTTGGTGTTTGAATGTTGTTATGCATAAATTAGAAAACTAATGCAGACGTCCGAAAACCAAATTTAATTAAATATAGATTTGCATATTATTTTCTTATATGAGTGGAAAATAATATAACTTTTCCATTCGTGGCATTATATAATGCGAGCATGTTGTAAAGTCCTTTTTACCAACCGAAAATTCGTGCAATTTGATTTAATACAAAATAAAGTTTTATGATCTTATTGTTTTGTTGTACCAAGCTAAATATCTTACCATTCCTTAAAATCGTCTGATTGTCACAGCCAGGTGTCGAATATATAGACCAATAAAAACTATATATACAATTTATACATGGACAAGGACGACTAACGCGACGTGTACGACACACACCGCGAGAAAGAAGAATTTTCTCCAAACTGGCACGCATACATTCGTATACACTCTCACCCACACATCGCAGAAATGGTGTATGCGCGTTTGGCACATGTAGAAACATTCCTATACGTACCACCGCACCGTGGCTGCACCGTTGCGTTGCGGGACATCAGTAAATCAATATAATATAACAGCACATGCGGTTATTTCCTGTTATCTCTTTCGCGTTTCACAAAAACAAAAAGCAAGCAAAAAAACGCTGAAAAAAGTATATTTTAGCTGTCTATTGGTCAGTATAAAATGAAAATATTTTGCCGTATATTTAAACGTCGTTGCGCGAATGTCGATTGGCTCACGAGGAGTATGGGCAATCACATTTTTATTTTTTTCAATAGTGTTGTTGGAACGGGAAACGAAAGCGTTTGCGATATAGCCTACGGGTTGAAAGGGGGTGCACAATAATAATAAAAAAATGCGCCAAGCGCTTTTTTGTAGATGCAAGACCAACCCTGCCCGTAGAGCAGTCAAGTTGTATGTGTTCCGCGTGTATTGTCTAACGGAAATTTGGGTTTGGGTTTGCGCTCGCGATATATAGAATAATTGAGAAGTGCTTGCGTAATGCATCGGACGCAATGCATTCACAATTTTTGAGAAGCTGAAGATTATAAAGTTACAATGGTTTTTTAGGCAATACTTGTTATCTGCATCGTATTCACTTTATAACTTTTCACATAACCTCTCTATTCAATTTTTGTTTATTGATTTCGCAGTATGAATATTTAATATCTTGTCGTCAATGAAAAAACAATAATTCTAGACAATATTGCGTGTCATACACCTTTTAATCTAATTTATTGTTCCAATATTCCTTAAAGGCTTTAGTTCGCCGATCGCCTATATACATATTGTATAAATTATAAATACTTTTATGTTATTTTATCTGATTTACATTTAAATGGAGTGATTTTGGATGGGATAACAAAATCTGGTGACACATATCCAGCACATAGGCCACAAGATGAAAACTGAGCAATACCTATTGACATATTATGATATCTTATCGAGAGAATGAAGATGTAAGGTGTCGTAAGAGGGAACTTATCAGATCACAGAATGAAAATATTTGAGCGATTGTGTGCCTAGCACTTAGCTGGGAATTTAATGTAATACACAGTATCTCCGCACTTAACTCAGTTATAACTTTATGAATTTATTTCATTTTTTGTATTTGTAGATAGTATAACTGTTTGGATCAACATCAATTCCTTGAATTCCAGTGATTTAAATAACAGTTTATCATCATCTCAATTTATCTAGTGCAAACAATTGCAGGTTATTTCCGATGACGACCAAATATATTACTCGTGTGACAGTAGAATGCTTCATTCCCAAATAATACAATATTAACACTGATCTAATAGTAGGTTCCACTTAATTGTTCCAAAACGAAATCCGTCCTGTTCTCCTCCCATCGAAGCTCTCCCTTATACGTTACCCTTCCTCCTATTTGTCTTAATGGTATATTTATTGAGTGGTCGAGTAGTGTAAAAACCTTGGTCACATGATGCATAATAAATTAAACTGAAATGATGTACGCATGTACCATTGTATCTAAAGTACTTTGTGGCTTACGTTTTCTCTGGAAACATGGATACTAGGGAGGCCCGCGTACAAAACGGTTTTAATGAGATTATTTTGAAAATCAAAAATTTCCGAGAAATCGAAAAATCTGACAATATTTTCGATATACATGTTGCAGAAAATTGTAGAAAATTTAATTTTGATTAAAAAAAGTACTTATTGAAATTTAAAAAAATACAACTTACTTTTATATTTTTAAGAAGCGCGTTTATAGCATCGACTGTTGATCGGCCTTTTCTGAATCCGTATTACTCTTCAGAAAGGGCATTTTTGTTAGATATAATACGCTCGAACACCATTCCTATTGTGTCCAGTAGGAATATTGGGCGGTAGGATGATGGGTCATCTGTTGGTTTGTTATCTTTAGCAATCAGCACAAATTGCTGATTGAGTCCATTCAAGCAAAAGAAATCGTCAACATTACGTGTATATTACACAACAAAACAATTTATCTGGCAATTTATGGCAGACCTAAGTTACAAGAACGACTGTTACGCCAGCATATTACAATATCATAGACACCAACATGAAGTCCGAATTAGGTTCAATTATATGATAATAAAATGCCCATTTTTTGTACTAAGTCACACTCACACAAACACATATATTGCAAATACTAATTGACAAAGATGCATACACAATGCATATTAGAAAGAGACACTTTAAATATTATGTAACATCTATATTATAATTATTTATATAACGGCTGTCTTGATCATTATATAACCAAGATATGCATATAATTCGCTCTTTTAGTCTTTGTCCGAGTTCATAACGAGACGCTAGATCGTTTGGCGGGCCTACAACCCGGTTATATTATATCGTATATTAAAATAATATTATAACGGATATGGTGTTTTAATTGTACGTCGCGAACTCGAGCTTCACTAAATCGCGTATTTCACATATTGCTATCTTAGCAATATTTCTGTGAAGCAACGGGTGAGTCCGGCTTTACACACCGACCGAGAGACCAACTACTGTGTACTTACATTTACATGATTTTCTGTTGTGAATCCATGGGAACTCTAAAAAAAACTTAATTTACTTTCAATGTTCATCGTCTAGATCTCTAAATTGTACAAATATTTAATGAAATGGGTCGTTGTCGTGTTTTTCTTAGTAAATCGTATTCATTGTGTCTGTGGCCATCGTGTATAATTTTTTGGGTCCCCAGCATACTACAATTAAATAATTACCAAACAATTATAAAAATTATAAAAATCAGGTGTGTTGTTACATACGAAAAATAATAATTTTATTCTCAATTTTACAATGTGTAAAATTATAACAATAATAAGCCAACTCCAACGGCATTACGGGGCGGCGCGGTCTTCTTTCCCTTCGCATCGAAACATAAGTACATTCTGAAACCGAAATATCATTAGTAATTACTAATACATTTAATGCAAAACAAATATATACATATACACAAATAAAATAACTTACACTTTGCTCTTTGTAATGCTGTGTTCTTGGTGTCAATGACGTTTGACATTCGGAATCGGTAAAAATAATTCCGAAATTGTTCGATCCGACCGAGTTCCAATTGAGTTAGCGGATCGCTTTATAACAATCGGTCGGTGCGTAAAAATTGTTGTTCCGACCGATTTCGTAACTCCGCCATTTCAAACTAGGTGACATACTCGCCGTGGAGATGCAGATGATCTAGCCTATCCCTGCCTTGCGGTACGTTAGCTCGTTACCGCTGTTAGCACCTCGTCAATAATGGTATGAGTCAGTATGTCCTTAGCTGCCTTACAGTTATTAAGGTTTAAGTGGATAGCCTTCATTCTCTGTATTTTAATGCTCTCCGAAACACTGACCAACGGCTAGCGGCTACTACCGGCTATGTGATTTGCGTCATTTGGGCGATCCGTTTTGCAGAACATGCACAGTGGATCTGCTTTGCATTCCTTAGCAATGTGGTTTGTTTTATCACATCTTCTGCAGAGTTTGGAGCGATCATCCTGGTTGCGACATTTTGTGACAATATGTCCGAACTTCAGGGATCTGAAACACTTTTTGAGTAGCGTTCGTTCCCGGATACGGCACACTGACTAACCGTTTTTTTGCCTAACCTTATCAACTTGCTCTCCGAAAAGATTGATAGTTGCGATCTGTGTTCCGCCGTACGCTTTATATAGTCGTATAGCTTCGTCTCTCTTGTGCCTTATCACCAAGCTTCTCTCGTATGGTTGTTCATTAACTTCACTTCAATTTCCATGCGCCATTTAAACAATGTACATATAACAATTATATAATTGTATTCAAGAAATATTCACATTTCAATTTATTTCCAATATGGACGCCATTTGTGTCTTGTGTGTTGCTTGTGTGTTGCTTGAGTGTGGCTTGAGTGTGGCGTGAGTGACTGAAACTTCTGCGAGAGGTTGTGGGCAATTAGTGGACCGATCTTCAGACGCAGTAAAATCATACTAGAATTTTCGATATACCTGATATCTATTGATCAAAGAAAATAAAAAATCACTCCTACGAAAGAGAAGCAGTCGACAGTTACCAAACTCAAAACCAGCCACCAAAAACAGTTGAAATGGTCGATGATGTGAGAGCCAATCTATAAACGCTCCGTAACAAAAAAAATATTACCTCAATCAGCACGCACGAACAGCACTCGAACTACAGGTAGGCGACTAAGTTAGAGGAGAGATTTTAACAACTGCTAAAAATGATAGTGAAGAATATGTAGATAAAAAACCACGAATATTATTAACAGTGCCAACAGCAATGCCACTTATTTAACGTTCCCTTTATGTGATTTTTTTGTTTGGTCTCCAAAAGGTTTTGCATATACTTATAAAGATTCACAAAGGTGATACATTTTTACGTGCTATTAATATACTAATTTAAAAAAATAATGTATTGTTGCCTATATGTGAATACTTGAATTATAAATATGGGCTATAGCCTAAAAAATTACGGCTATTTGAATAAAAATGTACGAAAATTTGCCTGTTTTTGCACCGTTTGCGTCCTGTAAAGATTTATATTCATTTTTTTTCCAAAAATGTGGTGTATTACTCGAAATATGTATTACCATACAAAAAACAAAAAAGAATCGTTCAAAGTTTTCAAAATCAATGGAGCGGTTGATATATTGTTTGTATTATTCATCTTTCCACTAATAAGTGTAGGATTAGAAAAACATTCTCTTATCAATCGAGTTCAATCATATGAGCACTTTTCTATCTGAATACTCATACACTTAATTTTAAATAAAATATTTAAACTTCAAAAACTTTTCGTAGAATATATGTTCAGTTGAGTCCACAAACGGACATTTTTTACCCAAAGATAGGAGGCTGTTAAATTTAATTTATTTTATTTTATTTATTCGTCATCTATAATTATACATGTTGTCTTAGACAATATAATTCGCATAATTTTTGAAAATATAAAAGTAGTGTACTTAGAATAAACAAGAACATAAGTTCTTATAGTCAACAATGTTAAATGGATTTCAAAATGTATTATTACAATATTAATTCTATTATTCAATTTACATCCCAAGCAGCACCAATGATTACATTAACTAATGTTTGGTTAACAATTACAAAGCGTTTGAAACATATATACAAATTCCTTTGATCCCTATTCGGGACATAGGGCATCAGCAACAAAGTTGCGGAACTGGACGCCAGCTCTCATTCGACTGTGTGCCTCCACGTCGTTTTCGGTTTACCTCTGCTATGACTTCCTTGCGGGTTCCATTGCAGCGACTGAGCGTCAATGTTGTTCGAACCGTGCCGCAAGGTGTGCCGGATCCACTGCCACTTTCTCCATCGAACTTGTATTGCTTGCCTCCACAATTCAGTATTGGAGACTACCTCTGGCCATCTGATGCACAAGATCCGCCTCAAGCAGTAGTTGACTAAAGTTTGCAGTTTCCCGGTCAGAACAGAGGTCTCGCAACCGTAGAAAAGGACCGATTTGACGTTGCAGTCGAACAGTTTCAGCTTCGTTCGTTTTGACAGCTGAGTTGAGCGCCAGACGCCAGTTCGAAGTCGACGAACATTGCGTACACCGGGGATCTCAACTCTGTTGATTGTTCCATAACGATCCTTAGGGTATTTATGTGGTCGATGCACGAATACCCTGTTCGGAACCCTGCTTGTTGGCGCCGCAGGGTGCTTTCGATATGGAACTGTACCCTCGCTGAGATAACCTTTGCCAGGATCTTGTAGACCACGGTCAGCAGACATATCCAGTTACAAAACTTCGGATTCTGTGTCAGTGAAACTGCCATACAATTTCTCTAGACGTTCACCAACTGCATGTGTCAGGATGCTGTCCGAATTCCTTATTTACAATTTATTTAATTTTTCATATGCGCCGCCTTTTCGTAGTTTTTGGAGGCCAAAGTAATTTACAGTTCTTAATCCATGATAAAGGAACGCAAATTACATTGACCTCGTTGTCTTCGATCTTCAAAACTATTACATACATTTTTATTATAATAATATAATATTTAAATTGTTTTTAACTCTGCATGACGTCTCTAACGGCTGTGATAGAGTAACAGTGACAGCAGAACACAATCAGTGATGTGAATTGTTAAAGGAATGTTGTGTTTACATCTTTGTAATAAATACGTTTTGTCAATGTTTATTTTTCATTCGTGTGAACGTAAATATTACGTATCATTGCAAAACATGTTGCGTATATGTTTCGTAATAATAATATTATAGTTTATGAAACCTCATGTAACGTATGTTTCCAAAAGGTAACTATGATAAAATAAATGTAAATGTTACGTTATTATAATGTAATTGGTATTTGAATGTAATTTGAGTAAAATGGCCGCAACAGCGTACTGTCTTGTGACTTTTAATGCGCTGACATTTTATTGTCTTTATAATAATTAGTGCTTTTCGGCTATTTATAATAACTTTGAGATTGGTATGATAACTGAAACCTCTTTAATAATTATGTTAGACATAATAAAATGGTTTTGGATAACTTCAATAAAACATAAATATGCTTAAAAAATATTATTTTCAAATCTCATTACAGAATTGTCTCTTTACATAAACTATTGCAATAAATTCGGACCTGCAATACAAAATTAATGAACAATTAGGTCAGAAATAATATAATAATAATAAGAAATAAGACAAATAATACATTCGCTTAAATGTAATATGTTATTTTGGCCATTTTTATTATGTCTCTGTATTATATACATGCAAATTCAAATACCTATAGAAAGTATAATATTATGTATCAACTTTCTGCGCCATTTGTTTTCTGTTTTCATTACACTAGTAACATAGAATCTACATAACATTGATGTTACCTTAATAAAACATCTATGTTACATAGGTAATATCTTTGTAACTTCGAGCTAACCGTGTTGTAACATTGACCAAAATTTATGTAACCGTCCCATATCACCACTTTTCTCAGTGTTACAAAAACTCATTTATTTTTGAGCAGCGTTACACACATAGTAACGTATTTGTGATTTGTATGTAACCTTGAATATACGTAAATGTTTCATTAAAGGTAACATTTACCTCAATGTTGCTTGTTTTGCTGCTTGGGATTCATACTGTATAGTAAATACATATAAAAATACAATATATAATTTTAGAACACATTTTCTTTATAATTGTAATTCTAATTAATCTGCTTTTTCTGTATAACCACGATTACTAAACTATAAGCTATTAGAGAATAAATCATAATATTCATTCTCACTCATACATTTTTATTCTGATAATTTGAAATAAGGTCAAAGCGTATTTTCTTAAACACATACACACATACATGAATTAAAAGCTTGTTGCATTTTTTTCAGATCTACAACATTTCTCAGATGCAATAATATCACCATAACAAAAATGTGCGATGACAAGTGATTTAACTAGCAATATTCTACTTTTTGTAGACATTCCTCCTAATTGTCATTAATGAATAAAGGAAATAGTATAGGTCCTAAGACATAGCCTTGGGGTACTCCTTGAGTGATCGGAAGAAATGATGATAACTTGTTGTCAATAGATACACATTGTTTTCTATTTGTAAGATAATTATTTATAAGATTAATTGCAGTTCTATCATACATAAAATTTGAGTGCATTTTTGTGCATAGAATATCGTGATTAACGTTATCAAATACTTTTGAGAAGTCAAGAAGACCAAAAAGACCGAGCCTTTTATGACCGATTGCCAGATTGATATCATTTGTTTTGTTTTTAACAAGGCAGTAGTTCTACTATGACATTTCCTAAAGCCTGATTGGAACTCAAACATTAGGTTATTAATAGCAATATATTTTACAATTTTCAAGTACTTTAGAAACAACTGGTAAAATACGAGTACTTATTGGTCGGTAGTCATTACAATTAAGTGAACTGATTTTTGTTGAAATTGGTAAAATTTTAGCTTCCTTCCAAATATTGGGAAATGTAGAAGTAGTGATAGCAGTGTTAAAAATATGTGAAATAAATGGTAAAATTAATAGAAGTAACATTAACAAGACAAAGAGTCAAGTTCAACAGCGTTAGATTTAAGTTGGGAAAAGGCAATCAAAACTTCATGTGGAGTATTTTTTTTTAAATAAAAGGCCGGTAATGTCAGTTCGGAATCTTTTCCATTATCTATATGCAAAGTCTCGATCATCAGGAGCTTTTTTAACTTCGTTTATGACTAGCGCGTACAATGTTTTGATCTTTTGCTGACCCTGCGAGGCGCAAAAAATATTATTAAGATTAGGCTCATAATTCTAATGAGCCGGTACTTCTGAAATACTTTATTGTATAATCGACTATGTATTCACGATTATCATATAAAAATTATACATTTCATTTTATTTTAATGGGTAAAATTGGCATGCGTTCTTAGCGAGGACTTTGGTTGGTTGGTTTTTCGAGATTTTGTGGTTATTTTTCCTGAATTATAAAACAATTCAGCTGCTCTTTTTTCAAAAAAACACGAAATCTACAATAAAATTAAAAGGAAAAACAACACTTGGGAATGGCGACCAAGTTTAATGTGTTAAAGATTTTTCTCTCGTTTTTAAATAATATTGACTTTTGAATCGCGCAAAAGCGTTATTATTTCAACACTACTGTCACTGTCACTACGCATTAAGAATCATTTCCAAAGACCCAAATATGTTACGGTTGTTTGTGCCAACTCTTTACCTTTAATAATTATATTGATTATATGATATTCCAATCTTCCCTTAGGGTAATTGGATTTAGTGAGTTCTTTTCAAATTACAGGTACTTAAATTACCTATCGATTGATACCTTAACCCTGTTTATAAAATATTGGTCAAAAATCTGATATTACAAAATTATTAGCTTCGTCACATAAACTGCATTTTTTTTTTTACCGAAGAATTGAACTTTTCGTTACACACTCACATTTTTCATCTGTACCCCCATCAGAATACTGTTAAAAGAGATATATATATACGAGTATATATATATTATTTATTTATTATATATTATTTATTTCCGTCGGCGAGTGCAGAGGTGTTTTTTATGTGTGCGCAAACCGAATTACATTACAAGGTAAGCAATGTAGCACGGTGGCAGAGGAACTCTTTACAGAGTCAACGGCAGCGTGCCCAGTCCCAGTTAGTGCGGATTACTGGTTGTCGCATCTGAGTGCTTC
>JANSTU010042911.1:0-10761 GCA_027564075.1 Bolitophila hybrida | reverse complement strand
ACAATAATGTCACCGCGGGGAATGACGGCGAGGGTTGCCAAGAGTTTTTCATAGAACTCTTGTTTTGACGTGAGGTCGGAAGGCTCGGTAGGCGCGTAGCATTGGACAAGCGTGATGTTATGTATCTTCGTTCTTAGCCTAGCAGTTTAGATCCTCCCCGAAACAGGGGTCCAGGAAATCAAACTAGCTAAGGCTTGTCGAGATAGAGCGATCCCAACACCCTCTCGGCATGTTGTTTCATAGGCTGCTCTACCAGAGGACCCGATAACGTATCCGTCGGACTCGGCAAGCTCACCAGAGGCATTCAGCCGAGTCTCGCTCAGTCCAACAACGTGCAGCTTGTACCGTACGTTTTTTGATTACTTAAAATTTCAATTTCACTCAGACTTTTAAAAACGCGATTCTTCTCCTTTCATTAGAACGATATCAAAATTGGAAATTTATTTTCCACGTCTACACTGGTAAAAAACCTGATTTCCGCTCAGGCATACTCATTGCGGTATTTGATGCTGATAATGATGATTTAGGATTAGGTCTACTCCAGAACGTAGGCCACTGAATAGACCCATGGTATCACAACGCAACGTATATATAGAGATCTTGGGAGCTCCTATAATGAGCTTGAGCATCAGCCAGGAGGGAAATGAAGGCAGCTTAATCTTGGATCTGGTATCTCCAAAGACTCGCTAAATCTCCTGGGAACATCTCTTCACTCAAGACTCGCTGTGGATTTTGACCATTTTCGAGAAGACTTGTTTCATTTGCACGAATCTCAACAAATCTTTAAAGATTAGATTATATTTGTTGTAATAGAGAGTCCTAAAGTTAACACCCAGGTCTTTTCTTGTCTACTTTCCATTAAAACGCCATTTCCAAAAAGCTATGCAGAACTTCCCATCTGACATAAATTTTCGAACTGTCCCATTATAAATAATTAAAATACATTATTTAGATAGGAGAATTTCGATAATTTTATGCTATATTAACAAAATTCCTCTCCATAGAAAACCAATTTCAAACGTGATCGCTATGCTGTTTGTAAAAAAATATGTACTAGATTTTGAGATTTCAGAAGCCGACATTTATTTAGAAAAGGCTCCTACATAAGAGCTTTAGCATTCCACACATAGCTTTCAATTTAGTCTTGCGGTCGCTTCTTTGCAGTTCTATTATTTTAATTATTAAATGAAACTAAAACAAAAATAGTTTATAACTTATTATTATTAACTTATAGAAACATGCATCAACAAATAATAATAATGTTTAAATTAATTACACGCATCTATTTATTTTAATTACAAACAATGTTTAAATGTTTAAATTTGAAAGTAGTTTTAAACTTTCTAAATATATATGCCGACATTTTCCGTGCTATACATAAAGCGACATTGTCATAAAGTAAACTTTATTTCACTATTTGCAGGAATTTTGTGCTAATGCTATGAGGCACAGTGGAATAGTGTGGAGCTTTATAATGATAATTGATAGGAAGCGTATGTAGTAAATAAAATGCACATAATTTTGTAATTATATAAGTATATTGTAATGTTAATAAGACACAGACGGTATGACCCACATCAATGAAACTAAAACTATAAAAATATTTTATTTAAATTTATATAATATAATTATTAGTCAAAATTGAATAATGAACATATTAGCATTCAAATGAACCATTGTGCTGTGTGACGTTCTAAGAAACACACCTCCATCATTAACGTGCATTAATAAACTAGTGCTCCGAATACAAGAACAACGCACATCCTGCTGGCTGCATGTGACTCGCAATATGGCTCCATATATTTATCTATGTCACACCCATGCCATGATGGTGCGTACACATGCGGCACAACACGACGCTAGGCTCCACTAAGCTGCAAACATACGAGTACGTGCAGTCGTGCCACCTTTCGCGCGTTTATAGAATAGAATTTGTACAATACACCTAGCTTGGGTTATGTGCAGTGTACTATAGGTACACGAAAACGAGTAGATGTTCTGTACATGCTATATACTGTAATTAATTTTATCTGGCACTCAGCTTTTCGTATTTTATCTTTAGTCAATGTACGCGCATCGTGCATTATGCCATTTAGTGCAGGCGACCTCATTTCAGGCATATGTGATAAATTAAATTATTACAACTGCGAATAGAGCCCATATCAGAGCTTTATCTATATATGCATATTACGCTTAAATATTACAGGTATTAGGGTTCGGTGGCGGAACACTGCGGTCCAAATTTAATGCACGAACTCGTTTGCGGTACAAGCGATTGTGGTGTTTGTCTGCCAACGAATAAACGGTATATATACATATATTTTCGAGCTGTGCCAACGAGTCGTGTTTAATAATAGAGCTTCGATAAAATGTCAATATGGTCGGATGTGTGGAAAACGGCATTCGTTATGAGTTTTCCTATTTTGCTGTGATTTTTTTTAATTGAAATTTGTTTTTGTTTTTAGGTTGGAATGAAGTCGCTTTGTGGAGAAATTTAACAAATCGGTAAAGCTCCGGGAGCTTAAAGTTTCCGAAATATTCGAATAAACAAACCATTTTTACAAAATCTTTTTAATGTTTTATATTTTGTACAGTAAAATTGTTATGAACGAAGTTTTTAGAAATTTAATTATTCTCATAAAATAATAATGATATTTTGCTTCTTTCTTACTTTCATTTACAGTAAAAATCATGTTTTTTTTTAAATATAGGTACAAAATTTACGCTCACCGAAAAAAATGCACACCAATAATAAATTTAAATTATACCGAAAAAACATATTGCTCACCAAAAAAAAAAAGAAAGCATAATTCAAAAATACACAGTAAAAGTTGTAAAAACGAACACCAAGCTCGATATTGTCGTGTATTTAATAATTGTTCACTGTGGTAATATATATATATATTGTATTACCAATACTAATACTTCACTCAATAATATTACCACACAACTTACTGGTTTAAAGTTCTTTATTCGATTGGTCAATCTCGAACATACAATTTAGTACGATCTTAAGTAGATGTCATTTTCGAACACAAAAAATGTCCAATACAAATAATAATGGAAATAAATAAAAAAAGTAAAAAACCAACAATATTATAGAAAAAAAAATTGCATGTTACAAAAAAAATATGTTAATAATGTTGCCGTTTAGCATACAGCTAATCTCTGGAATCTCTTCGCTGGTAGACACAGTTTAAAACGATTCATCGGAATTTGTTCTGTTTTTCCAAAATGAACTTTTTTGTGGATTTTATTCCGGACTGGTGGACAAAAATAAGATTTTTTTTTTCTTCAAAAACAAAGCATCAACTTAATATCATTTTTGAAATGGTAACGATAATACATTTTTTCGTTTTCTAAAAACTTACTATTAGAATGTGACTCTGTCTTTTGTCCTTGACTTAATCTTTTTGACTTTATTTTATGTGATGTGGAACTGGTTAATTTCATTTTATGTTGTTTAGACTATTTGTAATTCATGTTTTTTGGGTTTAATGCATCCAAGATAGTTTTTGTTTTATATATAAACAATACCTCATTTGGAGTTTCGTTTGTGGTTGTTGATTGTGTATTCCTGTAATGAAACAAAAATTTGTTAATTTTATGTTCAAGAGACATTTTATTGATTTTTTCCAGTCTGGTTTTATTTAATGACCGTTTGACTGTTTGAACAGCCTTTTTAACAATACCATTCGACTGGGTGATGTTATGGCGGGGAATGAGTTAATTTTATAGCACTTTGATTAGATTCAAGCATTAATTTATGACATTATTTTTACTTCTATATATTTGCTGTGGGAATCTACTAAAATGAATGGATAATTCGCCATTGTCCATTTACTTTGTAGGCTTTCCCTTGGGACATTTTGTAAGACTCGACAAATTTCACAATTCTTTACAAATGTATGAATATCTCTATCTATGTTTGACCACTATTTCGGTGTGATTTTCGTGTAATGTTTTCAAGACTTTGTTTTGTAATTTTCGTGGAATGATTACTCGATCACCGTTGAAAAGACAACAATTTTCTGTGCTAAGACTATTACGATTTTTATAATATTTGCTACCAACTACACGTAATGAGACTAATAATGGCCAAGATGACATTGTATATTTGTATTCACGCTTTCAGATCGGAATCAGAAATTTCGGACTTTAATTCAATAGAATTTATGGTTTCTGGCTCATAAATTATTTCTGTATCTGACAGTGGTAATCTAGATGCATCACTATATATTTGTTCCAGCTCTATGGAGGATTTTGTAATCATACATACCCAGTAACGCGACTGATAGTCACACATAGATGGCGTTGCTATGTAATAATCCATATGAATTGTAGGAAGTACCAACCTTAAAAAGATATCTGATATCATGACACTCCGACGATTAGTTTACCAGTTACAGAGGTACAAGTGACGCTACTTTTGTGTTTTTCAATGAATTCAAAGCAATTTCAAAGCAATACTTTTTGATGGGTTAAAATACCATCACAGCCAAAGCATGGCTTGATAAGTGTTATCCAGACTCTGCTCCAACGAGACAAACGGAGGAGAAGTGGTTTTCTGATTTAAACGTGGCCATACAGACACTAACGAAGCTGAACGCTCTGGAAGGCCAATTGAGCTGGTACACCGGAAAACATCAAAAAAGTCCACCGAATCGTTTCCGAAAACCGAAAAGTGAAATTGCGTGTGATAGCTGACACTTTGAAGATATCAGAAGGCAGTGTGCACAGTATTTTTCATGAACATTTGGGTATGAGAAAGCTGTTCTCAAAGTGGGTGCCGCGTCTTCTCACAGTGGACCAAAAACAACAACGTGTCGATGATTCTGACAGCTGTTTGAAGCTGTTTAACCGGAATAAAAAGGACTTTTTGCGCCGGTATGTGACAATGGATGGAACATGGATCCACCACCGCACTGCAGAGTCAAAACGGCAGTCAGCTGAGTGGAGTGCAGCCGGAGAACCACGTCCAAAGCGGCCAAAATCACATAAGTCGGCTGCTAAGGTTATGGCGTCTGTATGCACGGAATTTTGTTCATCGACTATATTGAGAAAGGCAAAAAAATCAACAGCGAATACTACATGGCATTATTAGTGCGTTTGAAGGAAGACATTTCAAAATTTGTCTCGAAAGAAGATGTGATCGCTGAAACTAAAGCTTATTTTGAGACCAAAGACAAATCGTTTTAGAAAAAAGGTGTTGAAATGCTATATGTTGATGAAAATGATCGAATTTTGCCAAAAAATGTGTTTTTCTTAGTTATCCTACGGACTTATTGAGTGATGTGTTATTTGAGGATATTTGTTGTGTTTGCCTTTGACGGTTTGATGCAATTGTATTAAAGTTTGTTGCTCCTTTTGTTTTTTTGGAGCGGTCTTTTGTGAGACCGCTGGTGATAGTGACCTATTCCTCTAATTGTTTCCGTAAACTTCTCGAAAAACCGGCGATGATAGAAGCAATGCTTTGAGTTCCTCAAATTCTTTATGGAGGCTTTCTCCGGAAGAAAAACGTTTCTTGACGTTGAAGCGTGAACATGGACGGTATTAGGTGTCAACCATGAAAAGAATCATGTTAAAAAATCAGCATGAAACTGGACTATTATTTCTCTATATTTTCTCGATTAATACTCGGATTCTTAATTTCTATCCGAGACTCTCTAGTGAGCGATTTTCCAATATAAACTAGTTAAAATAGAGTGGGCATAAACCAAGCTTATACTAATTTAGAACTCAAATGAATGAAGGTCTGATAGGAGGCACAATAATCACACTTTAACATACTACTACTATCTATATCTTAATAATACAATTCAATTAAACTACGAGATGACCAGCTAAATCTTTATCACGCTCAGTTTCGCTTTTATTTACCCCAAAAAAGCTCTAGCTCCCTGCGTGACGCAAAACTTCTTAATTGCACAATTCGAATCCAATTAATCATGTTTTTGTTACCAAAAGTAATAAGGTCGTTCTCATGCATTTAATATATATATACGCTGTGTGTATGCTCGTCGACTCGAACAAAGACAGCGCGCTATTACAGAGTGCTCATCATAACCAAAGATCAGGCCTTATCATGCAGCCTACTCCTCCTCCTCCTCGTCTAACACCCACGCACAACATTTTAGGTGGAAACTAACAGTGGAAAAGCTTGTATTTTCTCTGATAGCACAACAGATATAATATTTGGGGTCGTCAGCGTACGTCAGAACTCGCATCAAAACAATTTCCTGGAGCTATTGTATAACTACATATACGAGTATATATAGTTTATATCTTTGTATACGAATCTAGTGATTCTATATGTATAATTGTATATACAGAAATGTTTGAGGGCGAATGCGGATCACAGTGTTTTTGCGGGTATGCTCAAATTGTATTCCAACTCATTTCATTCATTAGCTAAAAACATAGAGCAAAACTTTGAGTGAAAAGATTTTCTTTTGCGTCAAAGTATATATTATGTGTACGTGTGTGTTTATATATAACTGTGTGTATGTAAGCGTGTACTAATATAGATTAATACACACTTGATTTTCACACAAAGATGCTACGGTGTATATATAGTTTTATAAGTAGACTGTGAGTCTAGGATTAAAAGCCAGTTCTCTTCCTACGCGCCAACACAAAGAAAAGGAGCTTTTAAACTAACTTGCGGTTCCGCCTCGAGTATTTCTATATAATATATTATATTTATAGTATATTTTCATGTTCTATATTAGACAAATGAAGATCAAAATCTTGTATATAGTAATACACAACTTCCGTCGTCTTATATAACTTCATATAAATATATATATTTGTGCACAATCAATCAATGACTCCTAATGGTGCGGCCCCCGTTGTTATATTATTGGCTCCACATAATCTTGTGTGATTTTCATTCTTCTATATAAACTATTATAATACAATAGCTAAAGTACTAAACTACATAATATTTAATATATATTTGTAATGAAATGTAATATATTATAGAAAAAGATAACAAAAAAAACATTTTAACAAAAACATTTTAAATTTAAAAAGAAAACATATCATGTTACTTTGTCAACATCAAGAAAATCGAATCGAGCGCATAATTGACGATGAATCACAATGTTTTCATAGATTCCTGAAATTCGGATGTGCATTACGTTGAATTTTTAACAAGACGTTTCAGCAGAAATCTCGATACGCCTCAGCCGCGACGCTCTACAGCTTTTAAGACGGATGGAAGTAGTCATAATATGGCAAACTTGCAACTTGGCTTATTTACTGTAATGCTGAATTATTGAAAAGTTTGTCAAAGCTCGCGGAGTCTTTTTTTTATCAATTTCGATGTAATCGATCGATGCGGAAAAGTTTTTATAGAAAATACATTATTAAAACTTTTACTTATTAGCTTATGTACGGATTATAAAGGATTCGGATAATAGTTCGTGTGCGTGCCTGATTTTGAGCGCAAGCTTTTTTTTATTCCTAAAATACTTTATATTTTGTTCATAATTAATAAAAGTTCGCCAACTTTTATACTAAATATAACTATTAAAAACTAATAAAAATGTTATTTAATTATAAAATAAACTCGATAAATTTTATGGTCCTTGTTTAGTGTTCTTCAACGATGATGTTTGACGATTAAATGATTGGTCATTTAAATATAATTTATGGGCAACGGCCAGGATATTACAATAGAGAACGTGAAGCAGGGACTTGGATTGACGCCAGCGAACAGTAGTTACAGTGGCGCTCAACGAATAATCACATTGGCGACGGAAAAAAAAAACCTACCAGCATGCAGGAACCATGCTATGATTCAAGTGCCGGAACAAAAATAGACCCGAAGCAACTGAAGTGCAATTTGTTGTAACCAATAAGGCAAAGTTCGGTTCGTCAGCTACGTACGATGGGAACGACGATGATGAGCCAAATCAATTCAGTTGGCAGTTGGGGCTACGAAATCGATTGAGTTGGGAAAGGAAAAAGAGACGGAAGGCTTTGAGAGAACTTCTGATGGCAAAGACAAGGCAAGTAAACTCGGAGGAAGAACGTGGAGCAGTGGATAAAAAAGCAATAAAGCAGGAGTTATAGTCGTTATCTCAGTGAACGATACTTGAAAGTTGGTGGACCTGCCTGATGGAAGGAAGACTCATGAGTGCCACACTTTCGGGCTGATAATCCTAAGAATGTGTATTAGCAACTCGAATACAGTTCCCAAATATCGGGTATAACTGCAGACAGGATCAATGTCTGTCTTTATAGTTGCGGCCATGGAGTATAGTGTAATTTCCCAGATTGAATATTTGTTCGGGGTACCACTAAAGCAACAGACGTATGCTGTCCTAAACTCAAGTTTAATCCCACTCCCTACAACAATTATTCTCGGCTTAGACTATGGAATCCATTTCGGAATTGTTGGGAACTCAGTTTTCTACTACTAGATTCTACCTTATATCGAGCTGGATTCTATTCGAAAAGCTGCTGACTAGAACCGCTCGGAGTGTTTTTATCGAGTTATATAATTACTGTAATAATAAGGTCATTTTTATTTTTTTTAAAGGGTAAAAGTAATATTTTGAGGTGAATTGAAAGGTATTTAAAATTCTTATGTAAGATTAATAAAATCACCCCTAAGGTTTTCATATGCGCCGACTATTTTTTGTGGTTTTGGGGTCGATGAAGGGGCTGACGAAATATATCAAAATACCTATTCATATTTTATTTGTACTCAAAAACACAAATTAACGCGAAGCTCTGTGGCACCGATAAGAGAGATGAAAACAAGAAAATTCTTCCGTGGAAGGGACGAGGGAACAGGCAGCCCAAAATTTTATAAAATCTGAATTTATAATAGATTTTAATTCAAATTCTACTTATTTTTATAAGAAATATTTTTTAAAGCATTTAATTTTGAACATTTTACAAATATTCAAATAACAGAAATAAAAATGTATAGGGAATATTTTTGAATAGAGTAAACAAAAAAAAAAGATTACGATTTAATGATTCAATTTTAATCGGGGTTCAAGGACTTGACCCAAATATATTTTATATAAACTGATATAGAAAATATAAATAAAATATAAAATAAATATTCTCACATAAACAACAACATTGTGCGTCAATTCATTATTGAACGAATTGCATCAACGATTTTCAACTTTTAATAAACGGGTACGAATAAAGCGTCCAGTAATTAATTCAAAAAAGCTCTTTAAAATAAAAAAAACATGCTCTAAAAAAATTAAAAATGTGCTCCAATAAATTCAAAAATGACCTCCTATTAATTCAAAAACGTGCACCGATAAAAATAAAACGTTCACTGATAAAAATTATTATTATATTGAAAATTCTGAGTTAAGTTTTGACTAAAAGCACCAAAGTCTAGAGCCCAAAAAACACCATGTAACTAATAATTAATAAGGCAGCGATATTCGATAACAAATGCAAGCAGACAAATTTCGTTGCGTTAAGTGTCATCGTCAAAAGGCCAGAACATCTACGCAACTTATGGGAAATTTACCATGACATCGAGTAAATATATCAAGACCTTTTTTAATACAGGTGTCGATTATGCTGGACCTATTTATATTCGCGACTCAAAAGGAAGAGGTAAAAAATAATATAACGGGTACTCTCATCTCACTATTTGTATAATAGCAATAAAATTGGAAGTAGTAAGCGACCAATATGCAGAAGCATTCTTATGCGCTTTAAAAAGATTAACCGCTCAAAAAGGACTGTGTCAAAACATATATAGTGACAATGGCACTCATTTTTGTCGGTGCTCATAAAATCCTAGCAAATGACCTGCAAAAGGCTGCATTTAATAATAAAGTTGCAGAATCTGAGAAGCTGGGGTAAAATTCATGAAATATCAAATAAAAAGGATATTGGGAAATTGACACATACTGTGTGCTGTCAAATCAAGGCATATTTAAATTCGAGGCCGATAAGTACGTTATCCAATAACCCAGAGATATGACAGTTTTAACACCTGACCATTTTCTAGTCGGAACATCTTTAATTGCACCGCCAGAACCAAATTTAATACAGATTAAACACATTCACACATTCTGGTTCTGACAATTTAGTCAGAGTTGTTACTATTAAGACACAAAATGGCATACTAAAAAGACCAGTCCGAATGCAACTCGGACAAAATCAATAAATATTTCCAGTTGTCGTGACACAACTATCGTGAATAAAGCCACAATGACATTCAGTGCAATCTAAAAAAATAAGGCTATTAACGACCATCAAAAAATACGTGCACAATACTATAAAAAATCAATACACAATCCACTGGTCCATAGATCAGGATCAAATCATCATAATGGTTACACATCAAACAATCACTGGAACAATCCTGGATTCCGAAGAAAATCTAGCTGATCTACACATAATTTCAAAAACACGTGCTGACCATCCAGGCTGCAAGGAGGCAGCCTGCAACAGGTTGTAATTTTTATTAAATTCAGATTATTATCTTCTAAGAGTAAATACTTACAGAATGACTGATGACAACTGCACTGCGTTATGGGAGCTGGAATGTTTAGAGTGAACATGCAAAAACTTAAAAACAGTACACAATTATACAAATGAAGTTAGGTTATCAGACCGGCACACATACACATACTGATCGTAGGAACCTATCTGATTTTTGACATATGAAGTTTTTGTTGCGTGTATAAATTTAGTTTGTGATATATTGCATTTTTAGTGAAGCAACTTTTGTTATTATTAAAACAATGAAAAAAAAACGAATTTCGT
>JANSTU010042900.1:0-10763 GCA_027564075.1 Bolitophila hybrida | reverse complement strand
AGCGTTTCATCACGGAACGCTCAAAGCGAGCGGATAGAGAGCTTGGACTATGGCTCATACAACTTGAGCCCAATAGCTATACGGAATCGCTGCTGTCAACGAAGAAGTTCCTTGGACAGATGAATATTCGATTCCGGATTTAAGCTTCGATGTGATTTTTACCATCCTTTATACTGATTTAACCATTTCCAAACAAAAAAAAGTATATCTTCTTCTTTAATAAAATCACCTTCTCTAAAAAAAAATTAACGCACTCATCCTATAAAGGCCTACATTTTTTTAACCAAATTTTCGTATAATTGAGTAACATATAAAAAAAACGTAATAAATTAAGAGATCACGCTTGGACCTTTTCCTACAACCTACAACCTACAAACAAATAATTACAAATAATACAATTCAAACTAAAAATAATGCCTAGTTCCATTCGAAATTTCAACAGCACCTCTATTTATATACAATTACCTATATTTTACTCGTACTTCCGACATTCTCCACACTTTTCCATTGGTCGCATGTGTCTGAATTAAACTCAAAGCAAAAACAACACAATTTTTTATTTGTGTGTGTGTGTAAACATACCTTAATTTTTACGGTCGTCATTAATCCAATACGCCAAAGTTTAAATTTCGACGCGTCGATCTCAATTCGATGCGCTCCTCCGCACCGCAATGTTATTATAATTATACGCACAGTTTCCCATACTGAAGAAGCGACGAACCTTTAGTGAGACGTTTTTTTCTTCTCTATATTATATGTAGATTGCGTACCTTACCTCAATTATACACATACGCAGAGTCGCACAGATAAAGATACATACACAAAATATAGGAGGTGCAAACACTGTGCTCGAAACAGCGATTAATTTAAGTACAACAACAAAACAAGAATATATAAAAAGATATGGGTGCTATATTATGTAGTTTTTTGTTCGTTTTTTTTCACTCGCACAGCTTGAGAGCTTATTGTATTCGGACGTATATATTGAAAACACACGCAATAAAATTGCTTCACAGAAGATTCTTATATATTTTCTGTATATATATATATATAGAGAGAGAGAGAGTAATACAATAAAAATAACATTGAGAGAATAAGCGATTCTCGCGAATAAATTCATTACATGGAAAAATTGCTCTCGTCGTTTTGTTGCTCAACTCTCCCCTTTTCATTTCCGCGAGAACGCTCGTGCGAGAGCTCAACAAACCGTAATGGCTCCAACAAAAATGTCTCTCTGATGCCAAAGAACTCTCCAACATTCTCCTGTTGGCGCTCTTGAGGTCGTCTTGCCGCCACGACTTTGACTATACATGCTCACACAAGTCTGCACGCGGATGCAGCTTTTTATTGCACATATATATACCGTTGGCTAAATGAAAACACATACAAACACACACGTATGAGGTACATGCAGCGCGGTACCCCGTCTCACTTTATCTCGGCCTACCGCGAAGGAGTACCGCGAACAACCGCGAATCTAACGAACGCACACTTGGCATCGATGGTCCGTTCAGCGTGTTGCGCAGACCGGTCGCGCCGTCAGTTGATCACTGTACGCCGCTTCGGCTAGAGTCGAAAGTCGAGCACGCGCATCTCGCGGTTTAACTTCTCGTAGCTAGCCATCACACATTTACGTCGCGCAAACCGTCGTGCAGTCGCACCACCTTGTCCTCCCCGATTCAGCCCCGCGCGGAACGACTGTATATAAATGGGGATGTGGGCTATCGTTGCGATGCATTCTGCGATAAAAACTCGTACGTGAAATATGCTCGGGCAACAGGTGTATCCGCATACGCTTCAGTGATACACACGCAGGCACATTGTTACACCCGCTGACGCGTGCCAGCATCGAATCTGTGCATGTACGGTGCATCGATGCACAATGCAGTTTAGTTTCTTATCAAGTTTGATTACGGATGTGTTAAAGAGCACCGCGAGTGCATGATATAATATAGAATATGATGACTGATACAGCATTACTATCGTGGCTGCTGCCTTGTTGATTTCTTTAGCTGTGTGTGTGAATGTGCGTTGGTGAATTAATCAAATATATTTTATTATTTATTATACGAATTAATGGAAAACTATTTCGGAAATTTTCGCGTTGTGAAAATGGTGCGAATAAGTGAATGGTCATGTGTGCGCTCGGTGGTGTTTATGGTGATTTCTGTGATATTGGCGGAAGGTGTTGGAGCGGATAGTGGATTACGACACGAGGAACTGTTGGCTCAGCTAAAGGTGCCCGATTGTCGGGATGAGTGCATGAATAAGGTGCGATATCATTTATATATTAAGAAAACGTTTTAAGTCAATATATTTGGGATTCAGTGTATTTATGTATTATGTATTATGTATTATACAAATAGGACAGAATTAAAAAAAAAACAGTTTTTTATCGTAATATAAAAAAATAAAGTAAATTAGGACAGATTAAAAAAACGCAATATTTCCATATGATTCTGTGGCCACGGAAAAAATAAAAATCCTATTTATATAACATATTTTAATAATTTAAAAAATCGCCAAAAAATATTGAAAATGTGTGAATTCGGGGATTTATTCCTTGGTCAATTTTTAGATGAAATATACAAATGAAATTTTGTCGAAAATTGCTTCCCTAAGAAATGGCAGCCGTTAGAAATAAAAAAAAAAAATTTGCAAAAAAAAATTCTTTATCTGTGGCCACAAATCATACGGGATTAAGTCTACTTATATCAAAATTATTTTTTTTTTCAATATTTGAAATGTCTATTTTTTCTTTTTCTTTTTTACTGTAGTCGTCTAAATGCTGCAATTTTTATTATAGTAATTTAATTACACGAATATTTCAAAACGGCTTATGTAAATAAACTTCATATTGATCATATTCAATATTATATTTTTCGACATAAGCCATTGTGGCCACAGAACTTATTAAAATAAAAAAAATCCAACAAACACTGCTTTACATTTAAGACTTTTTATTATAAGTTTGGAAAGATTAGACATCTGATCTTCGATTAGGGTATTTTAAAAATCGTAAGAGTCCGGGCAACTTGATAAAGAAAAACAAAACACAAAGATTACGTACCATCTGGAAACATTTAGGCTATGTGCACTTTTTTTGCATTTTTTTAAACAAATTTTTTCTTTTTTTTGTCCTCGGTATGTTGAATTTATTATTAATTAAATATATTTCTAACTATTGAAACAAAAAAGCGATGGCTACGTTAGATGTTATCTTTTTCTTAGTACTACGATAAAATAATCCATCTGATAAGCTAATTTCGACAAAATTCCATTTGAATGTTGTTCAATAAAATAAAATAATTTCAATAAAGGGAAAGGAATTATTCCATTAATTTTTTGTGTCGATTTTCTTCTGGTTAATTAATTTTTTTTTAGTAAAAGCTTAACGTTAGTTCGTGTCCGTATAATCAGATGTAAATTTTTTTAAGTTAAGTCTGTCCTATTTTAAACTATTTTAATTAAAAGACCATTTGGTACTAAGAACATGTTGAATTAAATAATCATATTTTGCAATTAAACGAATGCTTCCAATACCTTTTCACGGTACATAAGTTGGTTTATTTTAATTTCTTTTGGGCCCATTGGCAGAAAAAGTAGCGGCGATTTGTCATTCTCGGTTACATAACCTGTGCTGCTCCTTGTCTTCGAGTTACCCGTAAAATGTCGGAATGGTCACTAGCTTGCTCCTTTACGATGATTTTGACGATTCACGTACTGCTGAATACAAAATGTTTTCTCATCTGAGAAACATCTAACATATGAATCAACTCCTTTGATCTTTCGTATCGCTTTTGTCTTTGAAGACATGTCATTTCCTGGTATGTGGCTTTTTTGTAAGATCTTACTTTAAGCTTTTTTTTGAGGATACGACGAATGCTGTATTCGTTCATTTCCTGTGACATCCATGATTAATCCATACTTGGTAGCGCTCGACGAATTTGAATATGTGTTTTGCCTTATAAATGAAAAGCTACGACTGCATTATGTAGCCAGAATTTCTAGGTTGCTAGGTGTTATTTACGTGCGTTTTACAGCAGTTTCAATTTAAGGTTCACTGCGTTAACTTTATAATTTCTGTTTTAATATATTTGTATAATCATAGTTCTCTGTTATGTTATGTTCATATTATAAATAAATAGTTTACATAAGAAAAAATCTTGAATATTATCTTATTATAATTGATAATCAAACTCTGGAACTTTCAATAGGTAGTGGTTCCAGATCTAGCCGAAGTATCAATATTTTTGGAAAATTTGAATATCATTTGAAACTGACTTATTTTATTTCAAGATAAGAACTTTCAAGAATAATATGACTGAAATTGATTCGAAGTATACTGTTACTAAATTAAATGGTGAAAATAACATTTTATGGCGATTTTAATTAAAACTATGGCTGAAGTACAGAAGAGCTATCTTGTACTTCAGCCCAAACGTGAAATTAAACAAATTACGATTGGTGATCAAACCGGTAACTTGTTGAAATTACGTAAATCTGAAAAGAGTCTAAAAATACCTTGATTGAAATGGCCCGGTGTATGTTACTTGAGAATCAACATGAGAACATGTTTTGGGGCGAGGCGGTGAATATAGCTAAATACATACAAAATCGTTTACTTGCAAGAGGAATTGATAAAACTCCTTTTGAAATTTGAAATGGAATTAAACTGAACATTGAACATTTTATGAATTTGAATTTGAACCGAAAACTTATAATGAAGCAGTAACCTGTAATGAACGAGAACATTACATTTTGGCAATGAATGAATAAATTATGTCTCTTCAAGATAATGTTGCGTGGGAATTAACCGATAACCAATAAATCACATACCTATCGGATGTAAATAGGTTTACAAAGTTAACACTAACCAACATTGAGCAGCTAAAGCAAGCTGCAGGATTATGGAACCAAGCATTTCATGAATTGCAAGTGACTTCTGGCTTTGTCCTATGTAAAGCAGATCCTTGTTTGTATAGTTTTGAAAATAACAATATAAAAACCTAGACTCAGAACGATTGAGCTTTATTGAGTATTAAAATATCTCAAAGGAACTTTAAATTTTAACCTAGGTATAAGTAATACAAAGTTTGATTATTTACTTATAGCATATGCTGATGGAAACTGGGAAAGAAAACAGAACCACCTAAATTAAATTTAAGAAAAGTGAAAAAAAACTAATTCAGCGTTAGAAAATACATAAGATATGCCGTCCCTCTTTAAATTCTGAAATCATCTTAATAAAAAACAATATTTTCTCATAGTGATTTCATTATTATTTATTTAATTTAAATAAAAACAAAACTATACACATTTTTAGAAATTATAGAATAAATATCTAAAATCTCTTTATTGATGTCGTCTTATTAGACTACATGTTGTTGGATGTGATTTTAAATAGATCATCTACAAGGATTTTCGTTCTGTGTATGCAGATATTTTGTGACATTATATATAATTTCACGGACCAGCTGTGGTTCATAGCTGATGTAATATTTGCATAATTCGATCATAATTGTTTCATAATTATACATCTTCTAAAACGCGAAAATATCATGAAATTTGTGTATACAGTTTGAGTACTCTAGAGGCCCAAAACTTTTTCGAACAAACTATAGTAATCAATTTAATTTTTAAATGAGGAGCCTGAAGACAACACAAACTGTCTTCAGGCTCCTCATTTAAAAATTAAATTGATTACTATACAAGAAAAACAGGTATGTAGAAAGTTATGCAAGTCAAGGTTTGCTTTTAATTGAGTTTTTCTTCAAATTTCAAAGCTGGATGTTTGTTGTATGAAGACTTAGCTTTTATGTGGTCAAAAAAGTTCAATGGAATATTTTCAAATTACGTGATTCCCAGACGCAAAAATAAAAAAAAATCGTAAGTTTGAAAAATGAGCCACTTTCAAAATTGAATAATCATATTTGTTAGAAAAAGTTTATTTATTTCAATGAATGACAAAATAATTATGAATAAATAAGAAAAAGAGTTAAAAAAATGACAAACATATGAAAAAAATACACCTTTTAAAATAGTAAAGAGTCGATCATTAAAAATGATCATGTTGGATTTTTATTTATTTTGTTATTTTATTATTTTTTTTTTAAATTGCACGAAGTTTGCTGAAGTTTTGCCGAACTTTACCGAAGAAATGGCACTTTTCGTTACACATTTTTCTTCGGCTCCCCGACAAAATCATTTTCAATGATAAATTTCGTTAAATGTCAATACATGGCTGCATAAAACAACAACAATGCCAACATCATGCAAAATTCCATTTTCATTTCAAAAGCTAATAAACACAAGATTATGGAAGCCATGGTCAGTTTTTATGTAAATTACAGGACCGAAAGAAAATAAACTATAGAAAAAAAAGAAATGCGAATTTTTTATTGTGGGTTTAGCAAATGATGGGATTAAATTTTTGTGGCATGTGTTTTATTGGTTTTCCGGAGTGATGCTGCACTGCGAACAACCGAATAAAAAAGTAAAACAATTTCAATAAAAAAATGCATAGTGAATAATTCAACAAGTGAATGATTCACAATAAATGTTAGAAAAACGATCACCGAAATCGAAATCATAAGCTTTACAGAGTACTATTCCACGATTTATTCCACGTGATTTAAAAGGTGTTTTCAACGAGCTTGGAGTTCAATTTTGTAACTTTTACAGTTCACATTTAAATTACTAACTCCACGCTAACATAAGTAATGTCAAAAAGCCTCGCCGAGAGCTTTTTCTTATGTTGTCGCTGGGATGGCGGCTGGAACAGACACAAAATGCACCCAATTGATAAAAATTTATATAAATATATTTTTTTGATGTAGAAGTCATATATCACTTCTTTTCGAGGTGTACCAATCGCATGTGGTGGGCTACCAACCATCAATTGGGCTGCATCTATAAATGTTTTCAAATTGGTTAGGTTTATTATTAAATTTAAAAATGTTGATAATAATGTGGTTGCAATCATACGATTTAAGTTAAATATTCGACGGTTTGTTTGATTACTTGTTGCCATCAAGATTCCAACTTCATTTACCTCGGAGAAAAGAAAACTCGGACAGCCAATATTCACAGGACTTCTCTTGAGGCCAATTTTGTACCACCAAGCGCGTTCGCCATTGACTGGAATAGACGGTAGTCACTTTTTGCAAGGTCCGCATTAAAAGGTTGATGATGCTCCCGGAGCTTCTGGCACGTCACCAATGATGTGTGTGGTCTGTCGTTGTCCTGGTGGAACACAATTCCTCTCGTCCAATTCCTCTCGGTCCAGTTGTTGACAATACAGGTCGGAATTGAGCGTTTGCTCATAGTAAATGATTCCCAGCCAACAGCCAACATGATTTATAGGATGTTATAGATGAAAAATGTGTAAGGAAAAGGACCATGACTTCGGTAAAGTTTGGTTAAACTTCATCAAACTTTGTGTAAAAATGAAATAAACGCACAATTCAACACGATCATTTTTAATGATCGGCCTCTTTACTCGTTTTCTATTAATTCCTAGATTTGGTAGACATTCGTGGTGATTGACCCATTATCGCTGTCAGCATTGTAGTAAATTTGCAATTAAACAATGTTACAATGAAAAATAAATATTTTGCATAGCGTTTTTACTTGGTAATATGTATTACACTTTTAAGCTATATATTTGCCTGTACCTTGATTAATTAATAATTACTTTTTTTAAGTTACACATTCCATTTAAATTAGCCTAAAATTAAATTTTGACGATTATATAAATTGATGATTATGTATTTGCCTTCCATTTGTGCGGTGCGTGACCATTTAACCGGAGCGTCCGCAAGCACGTTTCAAATTCTGTGGCACGCACATTCTGACACTATCTATTGTATGAAGAACATTCACCAGTAGCAGCATATGCTATGTAAATTGATGTTTGTGCATATTATATTGATTTTATGTATTATACGAGTATAATGTATAGTAACATGTATTTGTATATTTAATTTGAACTGTGACTTGCGATGACGACGATATCCCGGATGCTGAGCGTGAGCGGGCCCAAAAGGGCACAGCAATAAAATGTCACCCTCAAAAGCGAAACGAACAAAATATTTATGTATTTATTATTATTATTCGTAAAGTTTATATTTCGTTTGTCACATAAAATAATAATATTTCCTTTGTTTATGTCTTCAAATCGCAGCGTGTCGTTTATGTTTTTTTAAATGTTGCATTGCGAATCGCCGACCTGACCACAAGACAAGGAAATCGCAAGGTGAGCTCGTTTTTCGCGACCATTGTCTGTATGTGTATATATGGTTTACTCACACACTCACACGCAAATATGTATATATATATATATATTTGCAAACTCTTGCTTTTATTTATCTGCTCATTGTGTACGTTGAAATTTATGCATTCGAAATGTGCACATTGTCGTTAAGTATCTGTTTAAAATATATGTATATCACATAATATATAGTGCACACACGCGGGGCCCAGTTCGAAATAATTATTTTCCAAACAATATATTACCGCATTGTTCCAGAACGAGAGAGTGCGCGTGCACACAACCGCACAAACCGCAAATAAGATATGAAATAACGAAGAGGCAAAAGATGCGAATGCGCGCGCATTTTCTTGGATTCGGGACAATTGCGCGTACAATTTGAATGAAACGAATGCGGTTTCTGCTGTATGGGTTGAACTCGAATGGTATCCGTATAAAATATTTATATACATATTGAGGAGCAGCTCATGACCTGACCGCACACAAACGAAGGCTGTTTATATTTGTTGGAATTGTGAGTTTTGTATACAATGTACACTCTTTGGCACACCTCGACCATCATTCTTGGTTTTTACAGACATAATGCATTTCATGCAATTATTTTTATTGAGCTATTGTGCAATAAGTATAACTGTACATTAATATTTGAAATATGCATTTTAATTAAAAAGGTTTAGTACATATATTTAAAAAAGAAGGAGCAAAATGTGTCCGAACTTGAGACCTGCGTGCGTCTGTTTGTTCTTTAAGAAGGTTATACTTCAAACACTAATCTAATCTATAAGGAGTGCCGATCTTCGTTAATAATTGGTAATATGTCAGAAGGATAATAATTTCGAGGAAGGTTGATAAATGCGTTCCTATTTATTTTGAGTTTATTACGAGGCAGATCAGCTAGTTCACTGTATCGAATCTAATAAATTCCTTCATATTACTATCTCTAATACTTACCATTCATTATTCAGACAGAAGCTTTTTCAACTGCAGATGTAATCCAAGCAGGTTGAGTTTTAGGTACATCTTTCACGGTTTTAATCCAAACCCTGCGCATGGCTCCGCTTGATGTGTTGGACGAATCATGCCTAAATACTGATGTTCCTCGGAATAGCTATTTACAATGTATCATTTGCGCATATAATATTTTGAAATTCGGAAATGGAGTCTAATAACTTTTAAAAGACTAAGAAAATAATCTTCACAATCAATTACAAACGCAAAACTTGTCTACTTCAAACCAAAACTTGACTTCAAACTTCCTTCTAAAGAAAATTAGGTCCATTTGTCTACTTTTCCAGATATTTGGAAAAGAGCAAAATTTGTTATAAGTATCGTCCAATTAGTCTTTTGCCTACTATTTACAATTAATGGAAAGAATTATGAAAGAAATTGTTGGTTGCACTTCTGAAAATTATGTAACGTTTAAATTTCAGTCTGGCTTTCGCGAAGAACACAGTACTACAAATACGCTGTTACTAGTGTTGCACTCGATAAACGTAACCTCATAGTTTAAGTGATTCCTTTCTAAATTTAGGTTTTGTCATGAACATAACCTTCAACTACTAACTAATACCAGAATCTGTTAGGTAAAGATTCTCATTTTGCCTCATTTTTTCTATGGGATGTTATTGCTTCTAAACAGTATTGCAGGTCCATGGAGTAAATAGTACGACTTCATCAAAATCTCATACAATTTGAATATGAAAAAACCTAAACTCTCAGATAATGTTATTTATAGAAAAAATCTGAAATTCTTGAAACGAAAGCAAAACGTTCTCATCCTTTAAGAAATTATTATTATATTATTCAATCAAATATAAATATTCAAAAAATTTAACCAAAATATTATTTTGTGCCTATATTTTGTATGTTTTACCTCAGGACAACAATTGCAAAGTTAAGAAAAAATTTTGCCCGATAAAAATGTACACCTTTAAAACGAGTAAAGGCCGATAATTAAAATCCGCATATTGGATCTTGTGTGTTGTTTCAATTATTTTCTATATTTTTTATTTTATTTTATTTTATTATTTTACCGAAGAAATGACACTTTTTGTTACACATTTTTCATCTGTAGACCGACAAAATCATTTTCATTGATAAAAAATACAATTACATTACTACGATATGCAAAGAAACGAAATCCTCGCTTTTAGACAACTTCTATTTTTGTTAAAACTTAATAAAAGCAAAACTCCTAACTACATATTTGATTTGACTAACATCAGCATTCAGAAGGTCTATTCATACCAATACATAAATATAAAGAAAACTCGTACTATCAACATAATATTAACTGAGGTTTGTTTGAGTAAGTTACGTCAAGTTCTTTACGGTCTTTTCAAGTATGTTGTATGTTATGTATGTTATGTTATGTTATGTTGTTTTTGGATTTTTACTAGTAAAAATTTCGTTTTTGGATTTTTACTAGGAAAAATTGCGTTTTTGGATTTTTACTACGAAAAATTGCGTTTTTGGATTTTTACTAGGAAAA
>JANSTU010042889.1:0-10763 GCA_027564075.1 Bolitophila hybrida | reverse complement strand
GTCTAGATGGAAACAGATTATCGAACAAAACGGCGCATATTTAAACTAAATCCGATCACTGTAACTCTTTTTATAAATCATTGAATAAATAGCAAAAAAGCGGAAGGGAGATATTTGACCACCTTATATTAAAAACTGAGGAAAGCATCTTTAAAACAAATGCATATCGCTGTTATGAAAGCAATACAAATTGCGATTTACTTTTATGAAGGTGAATGGTGTACCATCATTAATTAATCTTTCCGCAGATTCTTGTTTTTCAAAACGAACATACGTTATTCTACATTATCTGCTGCTTGCCCTATGGTATGTATCTCATGATACGCGAAAAGTAGGAGTGGAGTGGACTGTCATAGGCGCCAAAAAATAAATAATTCATGTAAGTACTGTAGGCCATCCCTCTATAAATCATTTCGAAGTGTTCCTAATATGTTGGTAAAATTTTCATTTGTCCACAAGTAGCTGCATTTAGTTGTTTTTTTTAATTTAAAATAAAAAAAATATCTTTTACACTTATACCATTTGTGAGGTGGCCCCTATGAACGGCAATTTAATAGTGTAGTAGACGTTTTGATGCATATTTTTTAACTTTAGGAAAATATATTATCAATAGTAATTCTTTAATATTTTTAATAATTTTTTTAAATAGCCTCAACCTCAACCTATAACTATAAATTATTAATAAATTCACACTAATTACTAGAATATTTTAAATTAGTAAAACTGACTAAAGTGAAACTTCTCAGATTACGATAACTTGTTCTTAGTTTACTTAACCGAAACGCTCTCAAGGTCATCTGCAAGGCATTTTAACAACGCACACATACATTCACGCTTATTTTTCTAGAGCGGCAAGTTCAATCGCACTGCTCGGCAAACAATGTAAATATATGTGTGTGTACTACATAAATTTTATGTTATATTATAAAAATCGATTTATGCGTGCATAATTGTGTAGCCATTGCTTGGTACATTACGTCGTGCACCCCCCGCACTGCGCTTTGAACTGCTGCAACGTCGAGCTGCTGCGCGCAGCAAATACGTTTGTTCGGTCGTTGATTCATGTGTGCAAATTGCGTCCTTTTATGTGTATGTAACTATGTTCAATTGTATATTGTTATAGTATATAGTATATATTTATGTACAGAGAGGAGATGAGGTTCAACATTGTTGCCGCGTCGTGTGCGTTGTGTTTATGCGAACAATTTATGTTGCCAATAGACTCTGCACGTGATGGGATGCCTCTATATAATATAACTTATGTATATTATGTTATTATGTAATGAGAACTAGGGCTCAACGCAATGCCGCGTCGGCGTCGTCGTGTTGAATATGTGCTGAGTAGGCACGAGGGAAAATATTAAAGTATTAGAATTGGATCTTCTGACAATAAATATGGCAACAATTATTTATTATTATAATATTCATGATTTACAAAAAATATGTTTAGAATGTTATACATTGTTAAAAATGGAACTGATCATTTTTTAAATATGTGTATGTAGAAGATCAGATCGATTCAATGTTAAAACTTTTAGAAAAAGTACACGATGAACGCTAATTGTAACTCAAGGGGATCCTCGGGCTAAGCTGCAGACACAAATTGTACGACTTTGCCCTTATCATAAACACAGGTTCTTTGTATGTTTTTTTTTTATAAAAGGAATGATTTTTTTAAATACCGCTATATTGAATATAAAAACCTCCTCGATTAATATTTTGTTTACAGTCGTAAATAGACCATCAATGTCACCATTCTCTGTGTAAAAAGTCAAGCTTCACTGTAATTGCAGCTCGATGGCTGCGTCATACCTCATACTTATTGTTAAGTTGTACACTTTGTTCATTATACTGGTATTATTATTACTATTATGTGGCAATGGAGCGAATGTGCATGTATGCGAGAGCGTCGTGTGTACAGTTCACACATTAATGAAAGTAAATAAGTGGCCGCGCTGGTTTTTATTTTAGGAGCACGAGTGTATTTGACCAAAGTCTACGACTGCAATCGAGCAAATACACACGCGCTCACATAGAGCCTCGATAAATTAGCATTATTCAATAATGTATGGTTTTTATTGCAAAGAAATAAATATATATAGTTTGTTTGACCTGTACCGAGCTAGTGGCTAGCCAGCCAATGTGCTCGACTTCCGTCTGGGTCAACCAAATACGCGGTTATTATATATTATTATTATTGATGATAAATAATGTACGATTTTCCACAGAACATGAAAATGTCATATTAATAAATGCATATTCAAAATATGAAAGTGTATGTGTGTGTGTATAAATGTGGTGAGTGTATGCGTTTCTGTGTGACAGAGTACATATATTCTCATTAAATCAGAAATGTGACTGTATCGAACACGACGCCATTATTAAATGGAGAATTATTAAATTATTATTGTACGAACAGCATTTGATTTCATTTTCCGAGAGTTGCGCGTAAATAATTGAGCTACAAGCATATGCCAGTTCATATTAAGAATCAATATTATTCTGGTTAAATCAAAATCTTGGAAAAAGTTTCGTTAAAATGCAATGAACTGGAATCGATTTCCAAATGAATCGAACGAAAGAAACAAAATTTGGATTTATAATGAATTTTTTGTTTGTTTAAATGCATGTTTAACATTTTAATGGTTTTGTGGAATGTGTTTATAACAAAGAAAAAAAAACTCGACTGTTGGACGTATTCCATTTGGCACATTACCAAGAACATACTTTTTATTTAATGGAAAATTAAATTGAAATTGTATTTTGTAATATTTTTTTTTCAGAAGAAATGAGGATTGACAATTCTATTTAATGAATACCTTAAGACTGTAGTAAATTAAAATAACAAGAATTGTCAGTGGGTCGCTCCCAAAATTTGGACTTAATCTCAAAGTTCAAATGGCAAACACACAATTAATTCATGCTTATACTTTGCTTGTTAATTACATGATGTTCTTTTATCATTGCCAATATTTCAAAAGCTTTTTAACAAATCAGTTGATTGTACAAAATAATGACTTATAGTAAGCCTTTTTAATATTAGGAAAATTATCCAGTTAAACATATTTTGTCCGAAAAGGGCAACACATCTTTCGAGAACAGTCAATTAGATATTTTGAATAGTGAAAAACATACCGAAGAATTACTTTTTGGCTAAATATAAAAAAAGTACTATATGGGATATTGGTATTAGATACATAATGAAGATCGAATGAACTCAACACCATAATAGGTCGGCCGAATCTAATAAATGATCATAACTATGCGCAAAGTAACAGAGAATCCTATAATTAGTGCGTCTTCCTTACAAACGGAGCTCGAATTGTTTAATGGAGAAGTTGTCCGAAGAGTTATTCGAAAATGTAAATATATTGCTATAATGAAAATAGTTAATTTAATAAGTTTTAATAAATTTAATTTATTAAATAAGTTGGAAAGAAAAAATGGACAAACATTTTTTTTCTAAAGCACAATTTAAAGCCAAATTCTGAAAAACGTATAAATTGGACCGTTTTCATTTTTATCAGTATTACGATCCCAAACGTAAAAATAATAAATAATAATATTACCGTGAGGTGTATTTTTAAAGAGTTGTGATTATCGATCTACTATACATTTTACTTAGCTTTTTTATAAATGCGCATTCTTCAATGTTTGTTTAACGTAAAATACCATCTTAAATACGTAGTTCAAAGAAATAAAAATAATAGAAATTTGTTAAAGTTTTGGTATGTGTAAGAATATTAAAGTATATCTTTAAAAAAAAAAGTTTCAACATTTTCTGTTTCTATTCTATTTTCATAATACTTAAAAATATATACATACACGTCTACATGTGTTTTTAAAGAACAATATAACGCTGTTTTAAAATTAATAGAGATTATGGTAGTCAAAATTGGTACACTCGCCCAGCAAATCACTGAAGTGGTTGAGGAAGAACGCATCGTAACAGCTAATCGCTACAACTGTGAAGCTTAAAAAAAGCTAAAATAGCAAAACGGGAGGCCAAATCGATAGAATAAAAAATATTTGAAGCTGAAGGATTGATGTAACCTTTTTGCACAATTTGTTTTTATTTTAAATAAAATTGGTTAAAACTTCTTCAAATACATGTTTTGTTCTTTAAAGGATGCCCAATAAGTATTAAAAACTTTCATTCACATAACTGCATTAGTGATGTAAATGGAAATATTATCTGTAAAATTGTTATATACTACACAAAATGATTTTACCCCGGTAAAATCGGTAAAAAGTTTTCTTCAAATAAAACAACTGCACTAATTATTCTAGGAAAGTACTAGTACTACTAAAAAAGTGTAGAGGTTGCTGTTCATTTAGACGCTAGTTTATAGTATATGGCTAGAAAAAAAATCAGTCGAGAAATTTAGAGACCATTTTTAAGGTTTTTAGCGTCCTGGAACATCCCTGTATATGTTGTATGTGTGGAAACATATTTATTTGGTCACTTCTCGTCAATCACAACAACGTAGAGTTATCTATAACTTGATGTCATCACGGTATAACCAATTGATTTTGCAGTTTCTGGAGATTACCACCAGTGCAAAAAACACACCACACCACTCAGTGACTTTTTTATGTATTGGCGATTCAAAGAGTACCATTGTATTTTCATTTTTATTTGTAACCGCTTATCAAAGCATTATATCGTACAACGATTTTATCGATGTTACCCGTAATATTACTGTTATTATTATCGGTCATTTTACATCACGTAAAGTATTGCCAAAAAATCAATAAAAATAGCGATTTTTTCAAGCGTTCCTGGTCCTTAAAAATATCAAAAAATATGTTTGATAAAGCGCCCTGTTTTACTATGATGTGAAGAGATGGAAAAGTGATAGTTATCAAATTAAAGGTATTAAAATTGGCGTATTTTTCATGTATTTTTTTTATTATTTCTACAATTTTCAAATATATTTAATAATATGTCCGTCCTTTTAAAAAACCACTGCTAAATATTCACCTTAAAATTACCTATAATTTAAAAAAATCTTTTATCCCTAATAGAACTTGTGGTTTATATTTTTTTAGAGGGAGAAGGGAGAGGGGTAAAAATTGTAGAATGGTCAAAGAGTGTAAAATAAAATTAAGTGGCTGTTACAGTTTGAATTTCAAAACGAGGGAAAACACAAACACAATTCAACCCTGGAACAATTTGTTATGACCAACAAATTTTTGAATAGTTCCTTAGAAAAACTATCGTTTTGAATGCCAATCTAGAGCCCTGGAAGAGTATAGACAGACATCTCTTCGGGAACATAAAAAAGCCTATTTAATAAAATTTACTATATTTTGTCAAGACCTTTTGAATTTGTTTTTAGAAAAACAACCCTTGCGAATGCCAGATAGAGGGATGGCAACGACTTTCTGACTGTTATAAACTATTTACACTTTTTTTAAAGAGGTATAAAAGATTCTGATCTTTTGCAATCTTTTTGGGTTCGTACATCAACTCAAAAGTGCCTAAAAAATAATTAAAAAATCATTCAAAAGAGTTTTCGGATAAAAGTACTCTATAAAATTGGCAAAAACGATGAAATTTTTTAAAGGCGATTTCTTATATAAAATGTAGAAGGGAGGTCGTTTACATTTATTATTATTTATGAAGTTTTTTTAGTTTCACTCACATTTTTGTTTTCGGGTAACCCATTCAACAAAAAATATTAAATAATAATCACAGAGCAAATCTAAAAATATGTTGCCTTTTTTATTCTGTATTAGATATGGAATTATTAATTTTCTTCCATAGCATGGACGTGAAATTGGGACCGCACAGCCATGAATACGATTCCATGTAAGTTAACAAATCTAAGATTTATTCCCATCAAAAACTTTAGGCGCGTTTTTCTCAAAATCACTTTTTTGAAGACGGTAGTCAGATTTTCTCAAAATCGAACTTCTGGAATGAAAAAAAAAAACCTTAAGATAATAATAAGAATAGAATAACAACAAATAAGATGATAACGATTTTTAGCCTTTTGTTGCTTCCCATCATTAATCCTATTATCTATCTGTTGTTTATCACATTTACGTCACAACAATCTAGCAATTGAACATGAATGTTTTGTTACCTTATCCTATCCTATATCCCTTTCGAATTACCTTTAGAGTTTTGCAAATAAGTCGCCATTCTGGAATTATTATTTGTATTATATTGAGTATCAAATGATCATAAAAAGTCTGTAAACTACCCTTGGAATAAGGTGTGCTTTTGTAGTTTATATATAATTTCATTAAATAAATAATTAAATCCTAAAGAAATTGAAAAATGTATTATGTTTGAATGTATTATTATTACGCAACATAAAAATCCCTTTACATATTCTAAATTCTCCGGTTTTATTAATTTTTTCGTAAACAAAAAAAAACATTTACTTTTATTTTTAGTAATACTCCATTTTGCAATGCAACCTAATAAAACGAAGAAAATCACCCCCCTCGTGTGACTAGACACGTCTGCCGCCCATTACTCAATGTATGCATCACACACACACACACACACACACACCCATGCTCATGTGTGTAACTACACACGGCAATATAAATTGCGCTAGTGTAAACAATAAAACTGTCAATATATTGTAATTGAGAATGTTCCCTTGAGCAGAGCGAGAATCTCTACGTAGACAGGACTTACCTCGACGTAAACACTACTGCCTGGATTGAAGGTGTCATTGACGCGGTGTAGGGTTATGTTGACATGGGGCACCGAGTGGATGAGTCGTACCAACAAACTCGGTGATTCCATAATTGCGGAGACCGACTGCATTTTTAGCTCAATGTCGTCACGTCACTGTTATCTTGAAAGGGTGGTAAGTCCCGCTGCTCGGAGTAGCTAGCGGTCAAAGTGGGACCGAAAAGCTAGACGCTATTGCCGGATCACACCAGCATTAGCACGAACCGGAGCAGCAGCAGCAGCAGTGTCGGTGACCGTTCAGTAGCATTCGATTCCGGGCGTATGAACGAAGATTTTTCCGGGCGTAATGGCGCTCGGTACAAGAGATTATTCGCGTTTTCTAGAGAGCGGGTGCAGCGCAGCAGCCCTCAATACAACAAACAATTTTCACGCGCACGCATACACTCGCACAATACGGCATACGCACATACACACTAGCGCACCCACTATATTATATACACACACACACACACACACACCGATATCGCACTATCCGAGAAATAATATGAATGTGTGTGTGCGTATTTTCAATGATTTTTTCTTGAATAACGGGTCGTTTCGACACTATAGCAAAAACTTTTAGTACACCAAAACACTTTGCATACAATCCGGAACCGGATTCGCGACCGGATTCACAGTAATTCACAGAGAAAAAGCAAAATTTGCGCTCGAACGATGAACGACTTGCGACACAGACAGAATTACGACGGCAACTGAACTAAAAGTTGAAGGGACAGTTTTTGTACCCGTGCGTAGATTATATGACATCGCTAGCGCGATTGCAGCGTTCGGCGAGTGCATGCAATGACTAAAGAGTGCGTCTACGGCATACAGTGGTTCTGAAACTTTTTTGTCGGTGTGGTGCGTGTATTGGATATGGCTGAAAACTGTATATTGTTTGCAAATTTTGTTGATATTATAATTGAAAACTCAAATTACATAAAAGCAAGCATATGATTTCATAATATAATATGTAATTGTTATATTTTCTTTAATTATAAAATCTTTTTTGCATATTTATGGTGTTGCTCTAAATGAGTTGTGCAAAAACCGCACAATACGACTGGCGCAAAAAACAAACACACAACAAAACTTATTCTGGCTTTATAAAGCGAAACATAATGACGTATATATTGGGTTAATAAATGTTCGTTCTAAGCTAATTCTTTAATGATAGAATTTCTTGCGTTTGCTGTATATTATTACATTATTCAATTATTTTTATAATTTAAAATAATTAAAAAAATAACATTAAAATCATAATAATGCACATAATATTCTAATAAGCTGATTATCTATGAATATATGAAAATAAACATATAACTGTTAAAAAACAAACTGAATAATTTATAATGTCACACAAGCTGAAACTCATGTGGAAACTTAGTCTTACTCTATACAAGTCGCATACACGCACATGTACAAGCGGTTCACAACTATACGACGCAACCACCGATTCTGCAATGTTCTTCATCAAAAAAAGCTCATGCGGTACACATTTTTCAACATTCAGATCTTTCCTTTTAAACGTTTTCCGACGGACAACAATCAATTGTTCTTCATGAAACAACTAAATTGTGTCTGCATATCGCTATTTGTAGGTGCGTAACTCGACATTTTCAAGAGCGGAAAGAATGCGTTGTTTTAGCTAGCCTTTATTTGAAGAACTTTCCACATTTCTTACTGAAGTATTGATATTGATTAGAGTCAAAAAAACCTAAACACCACAAAATTTATTTTTATTTTTATTATTACAAATTTTAAAATCAGTTTAACAAAAAAAAAGCATTTTACATCTCTACATCATAAGCTTCAGATCTCCGGAAAAGCGGATCCGATGAGATTCTTTCCACGATAACGCAGCGTGTAGGTTTGAATATTAAACTTGTTACCGGCCAACGAGACCGGGCACTTCTTGTCCGGCCTAATGCTAAAGCAAACCGTATACAGCGCCATCTCGAGTTCCGGTGAAGTACCCACAAACATAGTGTTAACTGGTTTTAAGATCTCATTGTAGGATAAACGGTACTTGACGATTGCACCTTTCTGCAAAATAGAAAAAAAAAGTTTGTGAATAATAATGACATTGGGTATTGTTGGAATGCAGTCGTGTTTACCGTTCCCAAATCAATTTTCTTCAAGTAACCCTTGTAGTCAGCGTTTCCAGCTTTCTCTTCGTCGTGGAAGTACACCCAATTATGCAGACCGGACACAGTTCCGTTTTTCATTTCAGACAGGAAAACATGCTCAAATGCGGAACTGCTAATCTTGCCACGAGTGCGTGAGTACAAGCTGAACCAAATTGTTTTGACAAGCTCTCTATGAGTCTTCGGGTCAACCGTCACTTTTCCTAATCATCACATAGATTAAACGAATTAAAAATTTGTAGTTTTTATCTTACCCTTTTGCTGCAGGAACAACATTGCCTGACGCATCAGTGGAGTGGCCATTACTGTGTCCACAAAGTCATTTTCCTCCTTCTTTTCGATGGGTGATACGTACTCGTTGATACTTGTATCTAGCTCGTAGTTGTTGTACAATAAACGCATCTGAGAAATGGTTGTCACAGATTCCAAAGTGGCATCGTCAATGGTGTATAGCCTATGGATTTCACGAGTTTAAGAGTGGTTTTGGTATTTTAACTGTAGTTTTGAAACAGTTATATCTATGAATATCTATTTCAATAAGTGTTATTTAAAAAAGAAAGATAGAGAAAGAGAAAGAGAAAGAAAATAATGTGAATTTAAAAAAAAATAAATCAGGGAAAAGATTAACGCACGATCACCACACTAAAATTTGCTACTAATAAACTTACGAAAGCTCAACCACTCAACTTATAAAAACAATACAATAAACCGACGATTCTGTTATATTATATATATCATCAAAATAATTAACCCATGCTAACCGAGAATTGAACAACCATATGAATCTTCTCAACGATTATTACAAATTCTGGAAAATTAAATTAAACATTGACAAATGCGAAACAATAATTTTTCGTAACCCATCACCAATATGCGGAAAAAAACATCTTATCTCGTGATATTAAAATTGAAAATACAACAATAAAAAATACAAAAAAAGGAAAATATCTCGGTATCATCATGTGTACACGGCAAAACACTTATTATACCCAATACTTCATGCAGATAGCGGAGTTAGTAATACAATAAAAATCATGTTTTATAAGCAACTTATTCGTCCCCAATTAATTTATGGCTTTCCACTGTGGTTCAATATTTCACCAGTACAAATGAATTAATATAAAATATTTGAAACCAAATGTCTCAGACAATGCATTAGTTTTAAAAGAACCCCTACCAACTTTAAATTTATTTCGAATAAAATCCTATAAGAGAAAACTAAAATTATGCCAATATACGAATACAATTATACACTCATGCTCAAATTTATAAAAAAACCTTGAAAACATTCCAAACTCAAACATTGAATTTCTGTCAAACCGATTTAATTACGATTTTTTTTCTTAAAAAGCTTATTTATTTAATATACAATATACCTAAACCTAGTACTAAAAGCTAAAAGAACATTTCATTATGTGTTTTGTTTTTCTTTCTTTTATGTGCAATTGGCACGAAGACGTGCACTCAAGACATTCCGATATTTTACATTTAATATAGTCACATTTCTGTGTATCTGTGTAAGTCTGATTGTGTGTATAATTCAATGTATGTTTGGGGAAACTTGAGAAAAACCCCGACAATCATTAGGTACGGACCATACAAGAGAAACATAAAAAGGACAAAGCTAGAAACGTTATCTGGCAGTTATCTGGCAGAGATCTTTCAAATCTTGAGTGTCACATACAAGTTCACTGCACTGTGTATAATAATGCGTTTGTCTGTCGGTCTGCGTACTACGTGGTATATAATAGAGACACCATTTCTATCTTGAATATAGTTCTCCCTATCTAAAAATAGGAGGGCTTTTTGCGGGATAAAGCCATTGATCAATGTTACTCCAATAAAGAAGTTGGTTATCATCGACCGGTATCGCTCACCATTGACGGTGACGGCCACACCATTATCGTTTTCGAAAAAAT
>JANSTU010042878.1:0-10763 GCA_027564075.1 Bolitophila hybrida | reverse complement strand
TTAAGGCGACACTGTCAGCCGGCAAGGTGATGGCTACGGTGTTTTGGGATCGCCACGGGGTATTGTTGGTGGATTTCGTATTTTGATAAAAAAAAACTTATTTTCCGAAGAAAAATTCTCATTTTCAAAATTTTGAAAAATATCAATACTACTAATTGTTTATAAAAAAATATCAAAAATTAAAATTCTATGGAAAACTAATTCAATATCAATATCTGATTTTCAATAGAAAAAGGTTCGAAAAACTAATATTATATAAAAATACGATCAAAAATTATTTTCTAAAAAAACCGTTTCAAAATCTTTTTTTTTAGAACAAAACATCAAAACTTATTATCTATAGAAATACATATGAAAAACTAATTTTCTTTAGATCAAAGACGAATAGAAGAAGACTATAGATGAAGAAATGTTTATTTATAAAAAGGGAAATAATATTTTCTATAAAAATACTGGGAAAACACCAAAACCTAATTTTCTTTATAATAAAAATTAAAGTTCTACAGAAAAGCTATACATTTTGAAAAATGATAAAACACTTTATTTAGAAAAAAAAATATCAAAGGAAAAGCACATTGTCTATAAAAAATAATGTTCTATACAAAAAGGATTAATGATTTTAATCATTTTTGTATCTTTATGTATGGAACAATTTTTTTTCTAAAAAAATGTACATTTAATTTGATCGTTTAATATTTTGTGTCTATAGAAAATGAAAATGAAATGATTTTTGATCATTCTGTAGAAAAATTCCTTTTCTAAAATACAAAATATTCAAAAATCAAAATCTTATTTTCTTTAGATCAAATATCAAAAATAAAAAAGATCAATTTTCATTAAATCAAAAGATAAAAACTTATATTATAATGAAAAAGGTCTAAGCAAAAGATTATGTTCAATAAAAAAGGATTAAAAATCAATTTCATCAACCAACACCAAAATTTTATAGAAGAAAAAATGTAAAATAATAGAAAAAGGACAACAACTTTCTTTAGATGAAATAACAAAAACTCATTTATTCTAGAAAAAGGAACAAAAAATCAATTTCTTAAGACAACGATTATATAAAATCATTTTTAAAATTTTCTATAATTTTATATTACAATAAACCGAAATTAAATGCCCGTCTATAGAGGACTGTAGTTCTTATTCGTATAATTCAAATTCAAACGAATAAAAAATCAGTATCTTTTCAGATTTTTACTTTTGTTAAAATAAAACTTACTCTTAATATTTTTGCCTTCGCCCTGTGTAAAGAAGCTAATCGTAACCTTAATGTTATCGTCAAAGGCAAGCGTTTCGAAGGGTTCCTCCGATGGTGCAGGCGATGTGAACACTACACGGTCGGAAATGATGTGGCCATCGATAACCTTCTTGTCAATCATATCCGGACGTGGATGGGGCTGTTTAAATAAATTTTAAAAAAATATTAAAAGTCAATTAAACTAACTTATATATAATTGCTATTACCTTGAAACCTTCTTCTACAGGGATAAAGAAAGTATGCCCACCATTGGCCTGAAACACGGGTTCCTTCTTGTTGGTAATGACACGCTGACGAAACGACCTAAACAGGAAACATTGACAATGGCGTTAATTAGTCGCATTTGGCATCCATATAATTTATACATGGACACATATCATATATAGAAGATACATACGCAAACGGAGGTGTGGTTTATTTGTTCAATTTACCTGATACGGTGGTTACCAATGTCCAAGCTGTCGGCATGGGTGATGAACTGGAATGCGTCGGGGTTGTATACTTCGACGGACGACGATTGTGTCGTGGTCAGCGGTGTGAGCACGTCCTCAATCACATGCAGAATCTGAGTATGCGTTAGTTAGAAAGAGAGTGTTAATTACTAATTAAAGCAAATTGCATGTATCATTATAATGTAATGTTGTGGATTCGTATGGTTGAACTAACCAACAGAAAATGAAAAGCTCATTGCACCTTTTAGTGAGACCGCACTTAGTAGAAGCCCATCACTAACACCGGTTACTTGCTGGGTGTGCGTGTGTGTGTGTGTGTGTGTGTGTTTGCCCTTTTGCCAAGCTATACATTTTCATTTAGTCATTAAAGTGGAGAACTTAAGCAAAGTAATTAAAGCAACAGCTCAAATGACTCCAATACACACACCCACACATATACACACTGGAATAAATCAGGATTTAGTTCGCAGATGGTGAAACATGTAGAGGGCCAAAAGGTACATAACATTTATATATTATTATTCTACATCCGAGTCGAGTTGTGCAAGGCTTTGTGTCCGTATATAAATGAGTGTGTACATCTGCAGCAACCTCTAACTCGCTAGCCATGCATCTAAATACATATACACACTTCTGGTTCTGGAATGCCCTTGTAATGGTCAATTGGAACTTCGAGTATTAAACCCTGCGAATATTTATGTTCTCGTCGTTCATGTGAATGGGCTAAACCGGCACTCAACGGGGGGATGAGAAACATATACACAATATAGGATGGCCATGCGGTATCGTGAAACGTTCGCTGCCATTTGGAAAATCATAATATAATTTTCAAATGTTGTACAAAGCTCAAACACAGTCCTTTCCCTGAGAGCTTTAGCAGAGAGTGCTGAATAATTAAATGCTTCGATTTCGAATTAAGTCTACTATATATGCGAGTAGCTAAATTAACATCGTACGTGTATTTAGATCGTTCGGAACGTGTTAATTTAAGTCTGTGTGTTCAAAATGTTTAATCGCCGAAATGTACCTGTTTCTTTCCCTGTTCATTGGTGAGTTGCACATTCGATCGCGAGCGCACCACAAGCGCATTGTTCACGTAGATGCTGTCCTGATTGTTTCGTCGTACTTTCGTGATGTACAGTGGTGGATTGCCCTCGATGTCCGACGTTAGGCTCTGACCCAACTGGTCGAGTGTGGTAGCGGTCGTGGCTGCAATACGAAAACATATATACAAATAAAAAAAGTGTTATTCCAATAAGAGCAAAACAGATTGAATGAAACTGAATGTGAAACTTATTTCCTGTGCTTTGCGCAACGAAAAGGATTTCTCATTTCACAAGTGCAAATAGCTTTAATTATAATTTTGTACAACAAATCAAATAGAATGCGTAAATAGCCGCGATTTTAATTAGAATGTTAAAGTGCTTGCTATCGGGTAATGCAAACGGTAAACACACAGTATGAGTGTCTTAGCGTGCAAATGTATAGTACATAAATACGTTCTAGAGCTGAACCGTGTATATTTGTGTAATGAATCATTTGCGATGTCTGACTGTTCCGTTCTACGTAATCTTCTAGTTTCAAGTAGTTGAGCGTGCTGCGTGTTGTATTCGGATATATTAGATTTTCGTGTATAATGTGCAATTGAGATAAGTAAAACTTAATTGAGTATGTTTAATTTAAAGGTATTTAGTTATTGTATTTTTACAGCAAAAACATATTTAATGTATTTTATATGTGGCAGGGAGATGTGAAAAAGGACTGATTAAAAAAAACGATTTAAATCGGTTTTAAATGAATCGATTTAAATTGGTTTTTTTAATCAGAGTCCTTATATAAAAAACAAACGAAAATTTAAAAAATAATTGATTCTTCTACAAAAAAGTTTGTGGTTATTTAAAATTGTAACATACTTATATAAATTTTAATTTATTACATTTATTTTTATAGTAAAATTTTTGTTCTGAAATATATCTTAGTATCACAATGCCATAAAAATTAGATACTCGTACAATCGTGATCAAACTATTTATCAGTAATCCGCAGTGGATCCTTGCCAATAAATCTGGAGAGGACCAATCGAACGTCTCTTTTTTTCTAACCGCAATATTGCAGTAAAAGTGGGATACAATGAGACTTCAGTGCGTAGAATAAAATTCAGGGCAGGCCTGAAGTACTATAACGTGCAAAAAAATCCGGACAGAGACGCTGGCGGACTTTGCCCAACTTCCGGGACAGGAGTTTTACTACGCAACAGAGAGAGGAGGTGTTGAGGAAAGAATAAAAAAAAACCGCTAAGTTTCCCAAGAAGTTTCTGGTTTGGCAGGCGATTTGTTGTTGTGGTGATGTTAGCCAATCATTCATCACTTGTGGGTCGATAAACTCCGATATTTATATAAAGCAGTGTCTCCAGAAACGGCTTTTACCATTTATTCGGAAGCATAGTGTAATTACAGCAAATCGACGATTGGTTGCTACAATGATAATAACAAGAGAGGCCAACCCACCGAGTTGTCTAGAGCTTCGGTCAATAGTTGTGTTGTTGTTGTCGGGGTGATGCAATATGAATTCATTGAATTGGATGAATGCCCTGATAGACGGGGCTTCGCAAAAAGATATGACAACATCAGTCTCCATTTTTTTTTGTTTTTGCATCGATGACGCATTTCAACAAGAAGACCATAGTGCTTGCGAAAATCTGCACCAATAATTGGGCGCTTAACCCGACCGATGACGAATGTCCACTGCAAATTCTATATACAGTTAGTCACTTAAATATTCGGACACACGCAAAAATATTCAAAATATACTTTTAAATCAATGTTTAAATAATTATTTCACGTTTCTATGAATTACGTTTCTGAGGTGGTACTTTAGGTTATTAAATATATAAGGGTCGTAAAAAAATAGTAGAACAACAATTAAAACACTTTAAAAAATACCCCATATTCACTTCCAATTTTTCTCCATTCGGCTTTTAAAATATATTGCAATTCAGTTTTACTTGAAATGTATGTGTATGTTTTTTAAAAAGATTTTCAATTGAATTTAAGTCAGGGGACTGTGGTGGCGTATCTATAACATATGGGAAATTATAAAGCAGCCATTCACGTACAAGAAAGGATTTATGTTTTGGATCGTTATCTTGATAAAAATAAAAACGATCCAAAATACCTATTTTCAGCACTTTGCTTTAAATTGTCCCTTAAAATGTTGAGGTACATGTGTTTGTCCATATTTCTTTCTATAAAAACCAAATTTCCAACACCAGAAGAAGAAATACAACCCCAAACCATAACATAACCCCTACCATGTTTCACTGTCGGCCTTAAATTTTGAATGTTCAATTCTTCATTTGGTTTTCTTTATACATTAACCATGCCATCATTTCCATAAATGTTAAATTTGCATACGTCCGAAAAAATGACACCGTCCCAAAAGAAATCATCTTTAGTTTGGTGCAGTTTTGCAAAGTTTATTCTTTTTTTCTTTTTAATGTCATATTAACAAACGGCTTTTTCCTGGCTATTAGTCCATTGTATCCACTTTTTCGAATAGCTCTTCGGACAGTTTCTACGTAGACGACTTTTTCATTAAACATCTCAAGCACAGTTTTAATTATTGGTGCACTTATTCTCGAATTCTCTTTTACTTTGCGCATAATCAAGCGTTTATCGTGATCATTAAGAAGTTTTGGGCGACCTTTTTGAGATATCATCATCGTTCTTATATCTCAAAAAAAACCAACTGTACTTTTTTCATGTTAAGCAAAGAAGCAATTTATCGGTATGATTTACCTTTTTCATAATTAAAAACCACTTTTTAAAAGCTAACTTTGCTCGAACGTGGAATTTTTATTTCTATAGCTCATTGTAAATCAAATAATGTGAAAATTGTGCTAATTTACTGACATTTAAAATTGATATCAAGCCCTTATATTCTTTTTTGGCCATATAATGTGTAACAATTTTGAGGCAATATTTATATTATATAAAAATTATGTTTTAAACTTGATTTATAATTTTAAAAAAGTTAAGTCAAAGTTTTTTTTGGATAACCGGTTTTATTGAATTGAAAAGACCGGTCCGAAACCGAAAATGGTTTTTTTAACCGGACCGGATAAACAGGCCTTCCAACTCAACTCGGTTTTTCAGTAAAGCCCGTTTAAAATACAAATACAAAATCTTTGAAAAATACTTCATAGTAATCTCTAAATTCCTCAGGTAATCCTAAAACATTTCTTAAATATGTTCTATTAACTGCAATTAATTTAATTTTATTATTTTATACGATGAAAATCGTTTTGGATTATTTTTACATTCCATGTCAAAATATCTCGAAAACAGTCTTTGCTTAGTATTCTTCATTGAGAAAATGGTATTTTTAACCGGACCGGATAAACGGTCTTTCAACTCGGCTAGTCATTCATTAAAGCCCGTTATACCGGTATTTCGGTTCGTGACGGTCTTTCAGTGCGGATCGGTCTTTCCCAAAGCATCGGTTGTTTCTCAGGTTTTTCAATTTATACAGCACTAGTTTTTACGTTTTTATAATAATATAAATAAATTATAACCAAAAATTAACTTAAAAATCGAGTACAAAACTGTGGTGATATTGCGTAATAGCATCAATTTTTTTTTTTTCTTAAAAAAATATTCTCTATTCTCAAAAAAACGATTTATCGAAAAATAAACTAGCTCTATCCTATAATTTAAAAATGTCTTTTGGTATAGATAATGCGTGAGAAGAGAACAGGCATGGCAAGAACGCAACGACTAATAAAGATTCGAATGAATGGCAGAATTCAAATTTCGCAAAATGTTTGTCCCAATAGTTCAGACACACTCTTTCAAAAACGATTGAGACTTTCAACCAACTATGTCCAAGAATAATGATGGAGCCGGCGTTAATAGGTTAAAACATGATCTTTGTTCTTTGAGGTCTTAAATAAGTTATTTTTAAAACTACTTATTTAACTAATATTGACTTTTAGTGACTATAAGAAACAGCCATAACCTATAAAATAGATGCTAAATGATTGAACAATGGAATATTTTCATAGACAATCGTACCATATTTTGTGACTCCAAAATAGATGTATAACATATAGAAATAAATGCTTGAAAATATGTTGAGTTATATGGATTTCCGGCCAATCAAGAATCTAAATGTCCGATGAGGCAGGCAACGTATCTCAATAGAACCTGTTCCGTATATATATGCCATTCTAGACTCGTATGACTTAGCTTTATTTACTAAGTAGGAGCCACTATACCCACTAGACAATAGCTACACCTATATTTACTAATAATTACTTTTTTCGTTATATTCACCAGCAAATGGAAGCTTTAATAAAATAATGAAATTTTGATCCAATTCCGACTCTCATTGGATCCTGTAATCCCTTGTGGGACATAGGGACAGTGTGCGATGCCGCACACCGTATTCATTGACCATTACGGGTTCACACGAGTGGTCAGGTCATGTTAATGTGCTGTTTGTGTTGTGCTACTCCTATTGGAGCTACTGTACTCTAACACTCACAACACATCCTCGATGGTTAGGAGTCTTAATTTGCCCTGACGCGACTCTAACAACTTTGCAGGACAAATGCGCATATTTTTGAGATATCTCTATGCACCGAGATCTATCTTGCTATTTATAAAACAAAAACTCTCAACGAAAAATCCGACCTATCCAAGATTAGAGATACGAAACCATTATATCCCTTTTAACATTAAAATCCAAACTTAAACAGCAAAAAAGTGATTATAATTTATATTACATATTCCCTATTTGTTCCCAGGAATTTTCCCTTTTAATTTCATTCTCAATTGATACACTTTCAAACACTTCTAAACTCCTTTCAATTATGCAGATAGCTTAGTTAAACTATGTTATTTAAAAAAATCTTATTATAAACTAAAAATTCAGAAATAACATAAGTGCTGTTTAATATTTTTTTTGTCAAAAAGTACGGGAAATTTACTATCGAGCTGGGAATTGTGGAATTCTTCACCTCCTAACCTGGTAATACGCTAGTAATACAATCCATTTCAATTAGTTAATTTAATTTCAATGCTATATATCTGAAATCAAAATATCTCTTATAACACGATTATTTCGAGTTATATATATCATATACATGTTTTATTATACACACTACATTTATACCTGAGCAATAAAATCGAATAGCTCAAATCCGGCGTGCTCGTTGAATTTCGTTGATTGCTCTGAATAAAGCTCGCGGTTACGGCTTTATGCTCTTTGTCACGGAATAATAGAACTGCGTACGTGTGTGTGTGTGTGTGTGTGTGTATATATACTAAGTGCGTGCGTGCATACCACATATAAACCTCGACGGAATATATTTAAGCTTAATAAAGCTTTGCAGATACGAGTATTGCAAGCGAAACTCGCGCACATACGGCCGGTTGCTCGCGGCATTGCAACGCGTTGTCCCCAGAGGCTTTATCATTCCAAGCTTTACTTTGAAACGATTTTGGCTAAGTGTACCATAACGATCGCACAAATGATGTTATACCACATAATGAATATACGCGTGGGGGTATTAAACGTATATGTCGACCAACAGAATATAGCCTAACCATAAATTGTGTAGTTACACACGCTTTGTGGCCAGTGATAGGACTCCTACATGCATATTCTGATTAGCCATCCCCTTAATTCGGTTATTCTAAAGCTATCATATATGTGAGATTATAGATTTATTAGACATGATTAAGCGCAATATATGCATTTACTAACTAATTAATAACTATTCAATGTATATACTTACACATATGGTATAGCACATGGGTTCCGTTGCCCTTGTACTTCTGGAAGGCCTCATTTGTCGGTGCAAACATTGTCAGCGAGCGCAGCTGAAGATTTGACATCGCCACTTGATTTCGTTCGATCAGGTCGTAGAACTGAAATTGGACAGAAAATCGATATAGTCTCGGATTAAATGACATCATCTAAGTGCTACAAATTTCACCATCATCATCATCACCATCATCATCAACATAAACATCATCGCACCAACAACATCATTGCATAAATAAACTTTACATTTATATTATAATATATTTATAAAGCTCGTGGCTTCGAAACTATAACGCTGCCGCATCATAATATTTATATTTAGAACGTGGTGGCAGGGATAAAATTGTGCAACTAAATCAGAGCACGAGGGGCGAAGCGACGCCGTCGACGCGACAACTTGATGGTGGTTGGCACAATTTAGCAGAGCATCAGAGAATATATGTACATTGTGTATATATGCTTATATAGAATATATGAGAGTGTGTGAGTGTTTCGGATGACCTGACCTTCAACTCATTGATCCGACGAGAAAACCCCCTTCCTCGGCATGGAGAGTGCGCGATACTCTGAATTATGTAATGCGGCACAAGCGCGTGCAATGCGAATGAGCTGCGAGCCAAATATAGACGACGCCTGGCATCGAGCTTTTGGAGAGCTCTGGCTAAGTGCCCATATGAATTTTTCAGCATATACAAAAACGTACACATAAACTTAGAGCTTGTACATTTTGATAAACACACTCAAAAATACACAGAGTACACAAAATCGGCGGATACACATGTACGCAGTCGTGCGCGGGTGTATGAAAAATTGAAAATACACGGTTCAGAGGTTTTAGCACAACTCTGTGGTGCTTGTGATACCAATTTATTTATAGAATTACCCAATGGAATATATACGACCTATATCTGCAAACCACTTTCAGAATCTTCCTACAAGAGACGGAGATAAGTTTGTGTTTTGCAAGCTTACTTTGCAAATGATGCCCAGCCTATTCCCTCAAATGTAGTTTTTGTTCATTTTAACAAATTCATCTTTGTTACCCTTAATATTCATTTCATCTATTTTAACTCCGTTATATTTTCCTCTTTTTATTATGTTTTAGCATAATAATCTATATGGGAGTATGTTGACATCGGCCTCCGTATCCATTTTTATTTCAATTTTACAATCATTTATTCGATTAACCTCAAACCAGTTTTTTTTGACGTCTGTAATTTGAAAAGGGCCTAATTATGGAGGCTTTAACTGAATTAATATTAATTTGATGCAAACCTTCTGTCGATATACTTAACACTTTATTTTTCTTGCAGCAAACTGCAAAATGTTTATACAGACAGCTGATGAATTTTGGAGTAATTACTGAATACTTGATTTTGAAAAAAATGCCACCCCCCTCTTTTGTAGACCCCAAATCCACAAATATTATTCGGCGATATTGAAACCCATCAAAGTTTTTGAAAAAAGCAGTAAAAGTCATATTTTGAGGTGTAGGGGGAGATACCCAGGAGTGTATGGTATCAACTGAAATTAGAAACAGTTAAATAAAAACGGATAACCCTTGAGGGAGATAGGGGCAAAAGGTCATTATTTGTATTTGTGTATAACCCCCTCTTTATACACAAATACAAATAATGATGAAAGGGTTAATAAAAATTGGGTTAATTATTAAAGATTAGTAGTTTCCGCATAGCCATACTGTTTTAGGTTATGTGCAAATTATACTTTAGGCGTGGTGGCAATATAAATTTGGCAAACACATTTTAAATCACGATTAGGGAAAACAACCTTGAGAACGTCGGATAGAGGGCCCAAAATAGTACTATAAAATAGCAACTTTTAATCACGCTGAGAAAAAACAAACCTGAGAATGGATGATAGAGGGCCAAGAAATATTTACTCTCTATTTTACTCTATCTGGTAACATGTAAAAAACATCAATCATTGCAATATTTGTACAAATAACTCCGTCCACAAACGTTCGATTTCCTTTTTCTTTTTTTTAATAAATAGGTATTATTAGTATTACCTTTAAAACAAAAACAAAAAAACACAAACACCCTTAAAACATTATTTGTTTCTAACTAAAGGGTTTTCCATTAAGGGCGCTTGAGATTTGAAATGAAAAAAAAATACATGTACGAGAGATATTTGCGAAAAAAAAATTATTTGAAAGGTCCATCGACCCCATTATGTATGGAATATGACATCATTCAAAT
>JANSTU010042867.1:0-10764 GCA_027564075.1 Bolitophila hybrida | reverse complement strand
TCCCTACATAAATAAACATACACATGATGCGCAATGTCACTCATTAATTCGAAGTTATAACAATTAAATCGCGTTGTACATTCGTAGAATATTAGAAATGTTATGTACTTATATTACATGAGATAATTTTATCGAAGTCGGAGGTTTATAAATCTGTATGCCCTTGAGGATGCTGCCCTTAATTGGAATCGACATAGGTTCTTTTTTATTATTTTTTGTGTATTTTCAATTATTTGTTTAGCATATAATCTATAAAAAAAAGTCGTGGTGGTCAGTTTCAGCAAGCCTGCTGCGTTATGGTTATGGTATTCGCGTGGCATGCATGTAAATCGAGTTATTGCTTATATACTCGACCGCATGCAAGCTCATTAGAAACGGGTGCTGCGCGTGAGCTTTATAATTATCTGTACTTTGTTGTGGCTTCGATTGCAACATTGGAATTCTCTGTGATTAAATGTATGAATTTATGGGCATTCTTGAGTCCATACTAAACTTGTCATCAACATAAATCTGATGCTTATCAAATCTCTGTTTTATATTTTATTTTACAAATCTTCTGTGATCTCACATTCTGTTTTTCATATTCTTTGCACGTATAAATGATTAAAATCGTTGAATATCAATTAAATTCTTAAAATTAGTAGAACCTGGATGTTTATGAAAAAGGATATAATTTCGGTAGCGTTATTCCTCCAACGCTACCGAAATTACATTTATGTAAACAGAACAAAATGGAACAGGTGACATTATCCTATAGATTAGTTCCATAATTTTTAAATGTTTTTTTTAAAGCTTTGAAACGTTTTGTCTGGCGTAATTTACTCCCACAGCCTAATCATTGCTCGATGGGGAACATATTAGCTTAAAGCCAGTAACGAATATTAAGTCTGTCTTTTGTCACGCAACACAATCGCAAAATTTAAAAATTAATAATGATTAACGCGGAACTCAGTGTTTGCAGTCAATATCCATTTAAACGTATCTGAGAGCACCAACACCCACACACTGCTTTTAAGCCAATTTATAAAAATATGACGAGGAAAGAACTCCTTGAAAAATGCATCGGTGGATTTACACAAAATAATAACGAAAGGTAACATATCAACTGATTTGGATTTTTATTTTCGCCAAAACATCGGTTCCGGCCCCTTTTAAATTGCAGCATATGCATCTGCATCTTTTTTGAAGATCTTGGATGCACTCGGAGTTCCATGCGGTCGAAATTAATTAGGATGCTCTCACGCATATGTCCCGTATTACAATTGCTGAGAAGCGCACGCAAGCAGCCACTAAAGAAGGATGGCTTTGGAATTTGGTGTATTTCGTAAAAAAACAAACAATCGCATACAATTAATTATAAATACTGCAACAACCAAATTGTGTTTATGTACAAAAAATATATACCTCTGTACTAAGAAACAAATAAAATGACTCAAAAGTCAATGATAAGTTCTCTATTACTCTGCCGATGTGCGATGTACGATGTACCTCACATTGTGACAGTACTGTCTTTATACTGAAATTTTATGTCGATTGCTCCATAAATACTGTTAGGAAAAAACTACTAAATTTAAAACCATAACTTTTCTTCTCATAGCGCCATTTTCACAAATTTAATCATTGCAATGGTCTGGCCCTTCTCTACCAACATTAGGAAACCGATTAAAAAATATTCCAAACTGTCAAAGTTATAACTGTTCTCGTAATACACAAAAAATCTCGCATTCGTAAAAACATCAAGGAACAAAGAGCTGTCATTAAATACAATGCCAAACTTGGCACATCCCGCAAACGTACGAAAAAATTAAACAAGTTTATGGGAGTGATTTTTGTTCAAGAGCAACTGTTTTTCTGTGGCACAAACGATTTCAAGACGGACGGTTCGTGAATGAATTGCGTAAGATCGAAATTCTTCCATCAGGATGATAGCAGAGGCCTTGGGAAGGCCGTACGGGACTATTCAATCCATTGTCACGAAGGATTTAAACAAGAGAAAGGTATGCAGCCGATTTGTACCACACTATTTAAGAGACCATGAAAAATACAATCGAATCATTCAAGAGACGTCATTAGCACCGTTCAAAGTAATCCGCACTGGGTGAAATCAATTGTAAAAGTCGTTTTGTTCTACCAAGAATTCGTTCTACCTGGGCAGACGGGCAGTGCCATATTTTATCTTGATGTTCTGAATCGTTTATTAGCCAGAAACACCCGTGTGCGACCTGAATACCAACTCGAGGGAGTTGGACTGTGCATGCCAACGCACCCGCCCATATTGCCATTCGTGTGTGCGATTACTTGGCACAAAACATGTTTCTGTAATTGTCCACCTACCGTATTCACCTGATTTGACTCAGTGCTACTTTTTCCTATTCTCGAAACTAAAAATGAAAGGATGCTATTTTGAAGATGTGGACTCAATAAAGGCGCCCGTGATGCGAACTCTGAACGCTATTCTGGTGAATAACCTTGATAACTCATTCAAATCACTTTTGAATCGCTGTCAACGTCGGAACTTTGAATAAAACATTTTTAATATTTGAAAAATATCAAGCCAGCAATTCGTTTTTTACTACAAAAGTCTTAATGTGTCAATACACGGGCTGTACAAACCAAATATGTCCGTCTGTGTACAGATGAAAAATATCAATGTCACGTCTATTTAATATGTCAAATGTGTCTTTGGAATCTGTAAAGACAAAGGCAAAGATAACCGTCTGTCACTTTTATTTTCATTTGTGATTTTTTTGTAAAATTTATATTATTTTGATAATATTATATAAATGGTGTAGAATGTAAAATGTAGAAAATACTAAATGGTTATTTCTGACAAAATTATTGATAAAAAGTGAAATTGTAAATAATGTTAATGTAATGTAATTATGTTTATAGCTGCACAATATTTGGCAATTTATGCGGAAAAACTACAAACATTTCTTTAATGAAAATTACGCGGCATCAATTATAAAAATTAAAAAAAGAAAGCTGATCTTGTCATAATTGATTTTAATTTATTTATTTAAAATACGCACCAATAACACCAATAACGTTATGTCGAGATATTTTTCCAGATTTAAAGAAAATATCTGACAAATTGTCAGTTTAAGTTTGTAATGTACATATATTCAAAAGTATACGTACAAAATTTGAAGTCGATCCGAGCAATACTTTCGGAGTTATACCTATATATGTGGGAAGGATGTCTCGTAGACAGCACCAAATTGAATTGCTGGAGGCTCCTGAAGGAATGGACGGTTTATTATATGGCCATGTAAGTTAAATCTATGTTTTAACCAGTTTTAAAACTTTAAACGAGTTTTTCTCAAAGAAGCATTTTTCAAGTCGGTGTACACGATATCTCAAAAACGGCTAAATCGATCGATCTAGAATTTTAACACAATCTTCTTAGATACATTTTCTAGTAATTAAGTGTTCCTTTTGTCAATCCGTCAATTATCCGTCAATTATTTTTTGCATTTTATAAACAATTTAACGCCAAATTTTACATAAAAAATCGAAACCATTTTTTGAGAAGCCGCCATTTTGTGAAAATTCAATATTTTGATTAGCCGAACGAATAATTACTAGATTATCTAGTAAATTGTCTTTTTTAGAGGAAGTTCCGGAAATCGAATGCATCGCGCTCTACAATCAACATTTTTATAAATTCAAAATTTGTTTACGTTCTTGAAGGATGCTTTTAGAACCACAAGCATTGTCAAATTAATAAATTCAAAGGTCTCTCCAGGATAAATCCTTGAAAATCCATCTTGTTTAACCCTTATTTATGTAATTTTTTGCTGAAGTATGGGAGAGCTCTACTTATTAGATATACCGTCGTTATATAGACCACCCACATTGGGTCGAAAACATAGTGGAAAACTAATAAAGAATCGCAATCCACTTAGCACTTTAGTTTAAAAAATCAAACTTGTCCGGCAAAGACGGCTTTAATATGCAGAACTCAAAATTATCCCAACAACACAATAAAAATAACACGCATACAGCGTTCTAGGCAATATCTTCCTTTGATAGTTAAATTGCTTTAAAAACGAGTAAAAAAAATAAAATTACATCACTAAGAAACATAATATTGCTCACCAAAAAACGGGAAAAAATATATCAGAAAATTCAAAATAGCATAGTGCATAATACAAAAATACACAGTAAAATCACAGTATTCCACGACCCTCTATCCGCCATTCCCAAGGATTGTTTTCTCTAAGCGTGATTCAAAAGTGTTGGCATAGGGAACTATTTTCAACGAGCTTGGAGTTCAATTTTGTAACATTTACAGTTCACGTTTAATTGAATTGGTAATTTTTATTATTGTATTATTTTGGAATGCAATTTTATGCATATTTGAATTTGTTGGTAAGCTTTTTTTAATTGTTGTCTTGTCAAAAACAATTTTGCGGAGGAAAATTTTGATTAATTTGGATTGTAAAATAAAATTATGTGGTGTATTCATAGCTTTTAAAAACTTGTACAGTGCGTTCATAATATCTATAACTCAAGATCGAAAATATTGTTATGGGGTATTTTGGAAATAATAATAACTTAATAACTTTCTGTATTTGCTGTAATGTTTTTTAAACAATATTAAATGATTAAGAAAAAATGGAAAAAAGGTTTAATTTTATGATTTTATAAACTGTATTATTATGCTTTGATGCCCTATGTCCCGAATTAGGGATAGAAGGAATTTATATATCATCAGCAACTGTTCAACGTGTTTGCTTATAAAAAACTAATTTCAAAAATATGCGATATAACCACCAACAGTATTCAGTTTCCTTTTAAAATAGCACACTAAATGTGGTTATACAGTAACACAGAAAAACTTCACTTTGATAATGTTATGCAGTAATAACTTTCAGGGAAAGTCATTATGTTTTTTCAGCAAACACACAGCGATAAAATCAATCAAATTGTGTGTGATTTAATGAAGGTTTTTATAGTCCTCTATACAAAAAGAGCAATATACATAATGTTAAGTGGACGGGTAATTTTGTGTTTACGTTATTTCATAAAAAATTATGTGCGAAAATCTTTTAAGAACGACATAATTATATATTAACATTGCAGTAAATTGTAATTACTCCAAAATTAATTGACTCTTTTAAGAGTATATATTTGAGCATGATTGTGAATAATTATTAGATGATATGATGATATATTTAAATTCACAAAAAACTCTTCCAAACACTTCTTTCTTATTGAATCGGTCTACCTGAATAATTATTATTAAGTCCAAATTTTCTATTTAATGTTCATGAAATTTAAACCTATATATTTTCGCTCAATAAAAAATATTCAACGATAACATGCGCAGTTGTGCAAGTCAAACGAATAAAGTGTATATACGATATAGGTACTGTTCTATCAAAATTTCACATAAAAATTACCCCTTTAAACATACTTCCGGTTGTAATGTATACTGGAAGAAAAGTATGAGTGGAAAATGTTATGTATATATTGTTATTTGATAGACATATATTATAGTATACCTTCAACTATACCGGATATACACTGCGACTTGACGTCCGTTTATGAACTTGCAGTTTTCTCAATGTCCATTTTTTTATATGTATAATATAAATATTTGAGCATTTCAATGTTTGAACAAGTGATTTCAAGATTGTTTATAATTGCATTTGAACTTGAAACCCACATATTTTAAAATTGTTTGTAAGATATTATTTCATATCCAAAGGGCTGGTTCAGACTCTCGTTATTAATTCGCGTGAACTCACCGAGACATATTTGGAAAAGTGCATCCTTGCTCAAGTCCACATAAATTGTCTTTATAGCTACGAGCTTCGATAACGTCAGCGAGAAAATTTGAACACATATTCTATTAAAGTGTTTGTAATTACATACACATACTAATTAATTAACAAAGTACTATTATTTGGATACATTTAAGATGCGATCTTGCAAATGGCAAGGAGAAAATCCTCAATGACTTCACGGGATTCCGGACAAAAAGTCACATTCTCACTTGAACTGCCAAAAGATGTGATTTGAATTAGTATACGGCCACTGGACCCTTCACCGCTCGGGCATTTTACGTGCTGTGTCTTTTGGTCGGTTAAATTGTAGTAATAGCACGTCGCATCTTCTCAATATCTCAATAAAATCGAGTTAGGTCGCATAGCTACTCCGAATAACAGAATGAAATGATAATTATCACTGAATGCCATATCTGGACTATATACGGTGGATAAAGTATACGGGCATTTTCGCTCTCAATGCGAAACTGTATTGAACATTGTTGAAATTTCTTTTAGTTTTATGCGACCATTTTCCCAGACGGTATCTTCAACTTTTCTGACCATTTCATGAATTGGTTGTCAATAACGCATTGAAAGTTTCAATTGTGTATCGAAAAGTTCGAAACCGAATACGCCGATCTCAAGCTGCATTTTAAAATATAATTTTATATTTATAACATTTTAACAAAACTTAAAATGAATGATATTAATGACATTTATTTATGTTTGAATGGTAATGTGAATACTTTAAAACAGCGATGTTCACGAAAGCGCGCACTAATACTATATTAAATTAAAATTCTTACATACAAATCCATTTTGATTTTATTTGTTTAGTTTAAATTTGCTAAATAATAAATAAATAACTTAATTTTTTTAATTTAAAATAATTGTATGTTTTCTAATTTATTTTCTAATAAGTGTTTAATTTGCATAATACATACTTGTTTGCTAAATTTGAAAAAAACATCTTGAAACATCTTGAATTATTATTTGTCATTCCATTTACAAAAATACTGCTTTTAATATTTTCCAGTCTATTAACATATATTTCATTATTTCCAGGTATTTATAAATTTAAATGTTGGACTTTTAATAATATTATTACTAATTGAATACATATTTCAGTAATGAAGAGATGTCATAAAATATATAACGTCAATGCGAAGTGGGAACATCAATTTTTATTTACAAAAACGAAAAATGGTTCTGCATGCCATGTATGCAAAAAACAAATTATTTGCAAGAAATTTAGTCTTGAAAATCATTATTAACTAATGCACGAAGCCAAGTATGAAAAATATAAGATGATTCTACAAAATATTGATACGAATGAAATTAATAAGCATTGTTTTTTCTAAATCCTCTACAATAAAGACTAGTTTTGTTGCATATGTAAGCATATGATTGCAGAATCAATAAGGTGCTTTGAAGAAGGCGATTTTTTATATATGTTAGAATGTTTTGATAAAGACAGAAGTGAAATATTGGATGAAATAAAAACGACTCCAATATCGAGAACTACGGTAACAAGAATAGTACACGATATAAACAAATAACTTAAAGACAAACTGAAAGCAAGTATTGCTGCTGCCAAAAAATATATCTTTCTCTGGATGAATCAACAGACATAATTGATATTAGCCAATTGGTAATTTGGATCAGAGCAATAGATGATCCATTTAATATTGCAGAAGAATTGCTATCACTGGTTCCAAGGTATTGATATTTATATAAGTCTTAAATTAGTACTTGAAAAGTTTGGTGAGTTTTAATTGGGCAACGAAAAAAAAGGGCTTCGATATACCTTCTTTTCATTGAATATACACCAGGAAGCAGAGGCCCATACTTCTCACGAAATACTTATTTTCTTAGAGACGAAAGTTCAAAATTCCTTATTTTGTGAAACATTTTTAATAAGTTTACATTATTATGTGACATTACTGTATTTTTAACAATTTAAATTTAAAACTACAAGTTAAACAGAAAACTATAATTGACCTTATTGGTTCCGTAGATGTTTCACAAAACAAATTAAAATTGTTTTACAGCCAAATTAAAAAAAAAAAATTGTCACATATTTATTTTAATTATTTATACATATTTATTTTTATTATTTATTATTTTTGCTACACATATTCAAGACATAATGTTAATATTTTAAAATAGGTTTCTTGATTTTGAGATAGAGTGAAACCGATTAATATATTTTTAAATCCTATGGTCATGACAGTTCGATTCGTTAGATTCAAAATTTCAGTTGAAACAAAACTCTCTACAAAAAATCAAAATTATTAATAAAAATATTATTGTAATTATTGTGTCAATTAATATGTATTTTTTTATTTATTTATTTTACATTTTTTAAATAATATGCGTCTGTGCATTTGCAGGTACAAAGTGCTTTTAAAAGTGATGCCACTGTTCTAAAACAACATAAAACTAACATTTACATATTTCGATTTTTTATCAATAATAAAAACATTATATAAATTTTAAAGTATATATGTAAACAAGAAACCCTTAAGTTTCATCTTTTACGCATGACTTATTTCTGCCTTGGATGGCTGACGGATCTCAGTCCTATATTCTCAAGGGACATAAGTCCTTTAATATTTTTTTTGTGAATATTTTTAATGTCTGTTCCTTTGTTCCAGTTATATGGTAGGAGCTTCGGGTTTCTTGTGAAAACTTTCATAGGATGGGGATTTCAGACAGTCACACTGAATACTACGTGTTACTACACACGTTTGTATGTTAGTTGGAAGCCCGTATACTATATATAATTTCACCCCTTAAATTCTATGGTTGAGGGGTATATCTTGGCTGCTAAACGGTTCACTATAGTTTCGCTACCCACAACATCTAACCACTCATTAAAGACTTCCTCGGGTTACACAAGACTGCATATAAAGTAGAATTAATTAATTGACCTTTCATGACCGCTTTTAAAACTTGATTTGAATTTATTAGGCAATATTGATTTAAAAAATTTGGTTGTAATAAACAAATATCTCTCATGATTAATTATATTTTAATTAAATTTCAATTGCTAGAATGCCAGATTGTTCATAATTTTATCCTTTCTAAATCATTTGGCCGTTCGTTTGACTATATAGCCGATGTTATAAAAATATTTCAGTGAAAAGTCTATTGACCACCAAAATTCGGTGTGCACGAAATATTTTTGAAAGCTAATAAATCAAAATCAATTAATTTTAAAAATAATAGCAAAGATTCAAATCGAGAGAAATAGCAAAAAATACATTTTAATGGAAATCAGTTTTTTGTATGTCCTTTAGTCAATTTTATATATAGATTATATTTTTTCCGTTTTTCTTTTTGTTTGAGGTATTCTATTTTACGATAAAACCGTAATCTCGTGAATGTATTTTAAAAAACGACAATTTTCAAGATGGACTCTGTCGCCAGTTTGTATCAAAAAGATAAAAGTTCATATTTCAATATTTGTTCTAATCCTTTTTCTTTTTGCATATTCTACCAGAAACAGTCACTAGAGAATGAATTTGATTACTATTACTAAAATATGATTATTACTTTACGGGTTTTCAAACTGTTGTTTGTTTTATTCAAATATATTTTATCACAATATGCAACATGAGAAAATACTTTAAATAAATACGGCCATAAAAAAATATTTTTACCACACTGAAATCCTATATTTGCAACCGATGCAATAAAATTTTTCAGATGATTTTTAGGTCTCTATTGAAAATATACATATTGAAACGTTTCATATTTCTATAAAGAATACTGAAAATTTAAATTTTAAAAATTAAAATGATATAAAACATAGTTCTTATCTTTATTTTAAATTTAATAAAGATTATATATAATTATAATACATACAAAATGGCACCGGAATTGCATTACATAAAAATCGAAATAAAATCTCAAGTAAAAATGATTGTTTTTTTAAATATATTCAGAAAACCTCTAAAATCCAATGAATCAAGGTTAAAAAAAAACAAGTCATGATTTTATAAGACATTGTAGATAATTATAAAATAAAATAAATAAAACTTACCAGTAATATATCAAAACTCTAAACAGCAAGGAACGACTAATTTTTCGGCAATATAATTTTATGTAACTAGAATACGCACTTTCACTTGTATATATTCAATTTTTTATTATAGAGTAAAATCTATTTTCGAAAAAAAATTACTTATCACTTTTCTACACAAAAAAAAAGAATTCTCTTGAACACCGTAAAACAATTGAGACGAATATACTATTTGATAATCAACGCGATTGTAGAACTTTGCTCTTGAACACGATTTGAGCACCTGTAGAGTAGTGTACAAACTGAAATAATAACAACCGCAACAGTTGCCTTTATACTCTTGCCCTGCGCGCGAGTTACCCGAAACTTTGCAGATAGCTGAGCGTGAGCGCATACATATGATACGGAGCTTTTATGTATATATATATATATATGTATATATATATATTTATATGATATACTGGTATACCGTATACATATTTGAGTTAACATCCACGCAAGAGTGAATAAGCGCGAGCTTTTCCTCCCTCGCAACCCGCATGCGTGGTCGTGTCGGCTTGATTCTATACGAGGATACACGTACGCTCTTTCGATTTTGTACCTATATTCTTCGTGAGGATTTTTACGTATATTTTTTATAAGGTACTTTTGAGCTTTATGTAATTACGATTAGTTTAAATTTTAAAAATTGATTTTATCGACAAGGTATTTATTATTATTATTATTCAATGATAATTATACATTTATATTTATTATTTACTATATTTTATATGATTAGGGAGGGAAAGGAAAGTAAGGGTTTGTTTTTTGTACGTATAGTATCTATCAAAAGTAAGTTAACACTTTAATATTTTGTACAAAAGTCTTATAAATTGACCGTTACTTAAAATCACTTTATTTGTTTATCAAAATGTACATCTTTTTCGTATATTTAATCCATTTAAAGTCGAAAATCTAAAT